>JZKD02S2118925.1:0-17053 GCA_000966675.3 Picea glauca
AGGGTCCTCCAGGACCATGCTCAGGTCGCTCCTGCTCTCGGTACTCCATGTCTAGGACCATGTGGGCCTCGAGACATGATCTCCTAGTTATCCCCTAGATATCGGGGATAACACAGACCTTGGTACAAGTAAGGACATTGTTTTCTTAAAGGAGGTTACTCATGACTTTTCTTCCCAACCACCGGTTATTACTTCGCCTTGCTTTTCCATTCAGGGTGTAGTTGGGAAATACCTTTTTCGTATTGAGTTTCCTCCTGGGCAAACCCTAGATTTCAAGGGTTGGTTTGGTAGTGCTATTGTCGATAAATGTTTCAACCTTCTCTTGATGATTTGCCAGCCATCTACTAAACCTTTGTCAATTCTTTCCTTGACTTTAGAGCGTGAGGATGTACTAGGTAACCAGTTTACAGGCCCTTTGAGTCAGTTTGCTGAACCTTATACTTTTCATGACCTTTTCTTGGATAGGATCGAGTGCTTTTCTCAGAGATGGACTTGGCAAGATTTTCGCTAGATCTCTTTTTTTGTTTCATGTTTAGAACTAGTCTCTAAAACTTAGTACTTTGTCTTGAGTCTCGAGTCTTGACTCTTTATTATGGCTTATTCTGTAAACAATGAACTTATGAACTTATGAACTTAAGAACATCATATGACAAATTACCTTTGAAGTTTATGATTGATGTTATGATGCTTTAATGATTGATGTTATGATGCTTTTATGATTGATGTTATGATGGTTTAATGTTGAGTCCCACAAATGTTTATGATTGATGTTATATGTGTAGTATGTAGTATGTACTAAATGGTTGATGCTTTAATGATCATCGGTTCATCACTAATCAATTAGTTAAATGATCGTATATCTATGTTTTCATGTTTTTTGCAATTGATTCAACATTCTGCATGTTTTATATATATATATGCATCAATATATATATTTTTTATGTATTATATAAAAAACGCTACCAAAACGCTCCCGCTCCCGGAGATTTTTGAAAATTTGCGCTTCCTGCTCCCGCTCCCGCACCCCGCTCCCAACAACCTTGGATGATATACCCCTATCTTCACAACAACTCTTAAACCAATCTTGCAAAAAAGATGGCAGAGGGCGTATGAATAATTTTACCAGAACATCTTCTCCTTTGAATTCTATCTCGCTTATATACTTTAAGAATTCTACAATGTGAGTAATTGGGAGGCCTCCAAATCTTGGAGAGTTGTTTAACCATTTTGTATCAAAATATTGCAGGTATCCTTGAAAACTTTTGAAAATCAATAGTCAGATACACTTGCTCCCAGGGTGCCATGATCCCATAACTTGGAAATATCACAAAATAGAGAGTAAGGTGGCACCTTGGAAGAGGTTAGTGGAGTCGCCAAATAATTTTCTTGAAACTATCAAAGGGATGAGGGGATCACCCTCAGTGGAGTCGCCAGGTAAGCTTTCTAAAGTAAAGGTTTTTGAGGAAAGGCTTACCGAAAAGTGTCGTCTTTGAGGAGAATTGACTCAGTGTTCCTCGACAGCGACACCAAAATGTTATCGCGCAATTTGTACTTGTCCCAAAGGAAAAGGCTAAAGGAGGGAAAATTGGCGTAACATGAGGTCGTCCTATCACTGCCACCTTAATAAGACACCTCTTTCTATTTAGGGTTGATAGCCCAGGGGATACATCCCCGGTGACTTGGGGGTTTGAGAAGGTAAAGGTGGAAATGTCAATAAAAGATATCCCTCCTCACAAGTCACTGATCAGAAAGTCCCAAATTTTTAGTAAATGAAGCAATAACGTGCTTGAGTGTACCTGCCCAAAACAAAGCAACAAGAAAAACATTTTCTTTTGCAAGTACAATTTGATGTTAGTGCTTCATAAAACCTTGGACTTGTTGATAATTGCAATAAGTTGATGCACAAGATGAAGCCAACAGAAATCTATAACAACAATATATATATGATAAAAGCTTCACAATCAATGCCTTAAATTAGGCTTCACAACGACCAAAAATGATAATCAACCATAGCAATGNGAAGCATTTATTGAGTAAAGTGTTGGTTGGATACATTGTTAGCTTGATCATCTTGATAGTTATTAATGAATTGATGCTTTTGCCATAGCTAATTGATAAAACGTTGACTTCATTGATATCTATTGTTTTACATTGCTTATTAATTGATATCAGATAGTCATTGAAGTACTAACCCATTGAGTTATAGCCTGCATATATACTGTATTATTGTTCTCTTGTTCCGGGCAGGTGTTTTCATTTGGGCATACACTTTTTTATTGGCTGATTAGCCGGACTGTCTAACTTTGGTGGTAACCTGTGAGGAGGAAACTTTAAACTTGACTTTATACCTTAGCGTCTTCAAAACCTTAGGTTGTTGGGGACGTCTCCCATGGGTTAACCTCCCTAAACAGAAAGAACCTCCCCATTGAGGTGACACTGGGTGGGGAAGGTTCCTGTTACGCCAGTTTGGCCTCAATTCTCTAGCCATTTGACCTAGCTAGAAACTGTGCGATAACAGGAATAACATCAGATGGATCCAAGATAGAAGATATGAGTTGCTACAAAAAGCTCCCGATAATACAAAATAAGCCTCCAAAGGTTGAATATGAGATGAAGACCCCAAATACAAGAACACGGGCTATGTCCAACCCCCCTAGGCTACTGGCACGCTTTGTTGGATGAGTAAGAGGACCAAAGTTTCGTCCCAGTTGAAGGAGAACTCCAATCAATGAAAAACTCCACCAGAAGATAGATCAGGACAAGGGAAACCCCTCTCGGAAGTATGAAGCTCAATCACCAAGTCTCCCTCCTCCAATCTGCTGAAACCCTAATCAGATTTGCGCCCCCCTCTAACGTTCTAATTCTTCATTGAGTTACTTTTTCCCTTTTTCCTAAGTAACCTCAAAATATAACATTAGTTTGGTTGACTTTTCCCCATGCTGTGTGAGACTATGGTCTAGTGGGGATGTCTAGACCACTAAGTCTTCCCACACCTCTTCATCAAGAGGTGGGGGACATTACAGTCTACCCTGCTAGAAATTGCTTGTCCTCAAGCAATTCCAAACCTGTCTCCTGTACCACCTATTCATTCTCCCACGTGGCATCCTCAATGGGTAAATCCTTCCATTTGATCAGGTACTCTTTGATGCTTCTCTTCTGGAGCTTCTTCTCCCAAACCTCTAGTATCTCCTTCGGAATCAGAACTAGTTGTCCCTCTTCATCTAGAGGTGGCAGCACCTCAAGGGGCGTGATGTGTTGGCCGATGGCCCTCTTCAGGCAGGACACATGGAAGACATTATGTATCCTGCTACCCTGTGGGAGCTCCAACTCATAAGCTACGACCCCTACCTTCCTTCTGATCCTGTAGGGCCCAAAGAAACATGGTTGGATCCATAGGTAAACTAAGTCACCCACCTCAAAAGTACTCTCAACCTTGTGTTTATCTGCTTCGACCTTCTGCTGGTTCTGTGCCCTCTGTAAATGATCCTTCAGCTCCCTGAGGATGTCCTAACTCTGTTGTACACAATCATGTACCATCGGAGCCCTGCTGTCACCAAAAGCAATCTCTACGAAAGAGAGTGGATCATAATTGTACAATGCCCTGAATGGGGTGTAATGTTCCCAAGCCAATTTTTTGCTTGGAAACACTAACTAACCACTGATTTGATTGTTACTGTTGTGTATGCAGGTTGGCCATGAACATTTCGGCCTTAGGGTTTATTCAGTTATCCAACCACATTTTATATAAGAAGCATTTCAAAATATGAATATCTCCAACAATACATAAGATAGGAACCACAAACAAGATCTGAACTTTATTATAAGAAAGCAAGCACCTGATACAAAATAGAGAAGCAGATCTGGAATAGCTTCAAATGGCTTCAAGACAATAATATGAGTTGCATACAAAATGCTCTTGGGAATACACGGTCAGCCTCCCAAAGGCTGCAATAGAAGATGAACGCTCCAATACAAAACTAGGGTTTAGCCTAACCCTCAAGTTGCTGGTACGACCTGCTGAAGACAATCGAGACCAAGGATTTGGCCCTCCTGAAGATGAAGACCCCCAAATGCTGCTAGACTCCTCCCAGTGATAGATCAGGGCAATGATAGCCTCCTCCTGAAGTATGGAACCCAAACACTGAAGTCTCCTCTTCAAACTGCAGAAACCCTAAACTGGTACAACCTTCCTGAAACCCTGAATATAGCCAATAATTCGGCCTAGCTGAATAAGGGCTCTGAATTCCCTGAAAATCTCTAGGATGATAGGTCGGGCAGTCACAAACCCCTGAGAGAAGTTTCAAGGTCAGATCTGGCCTATGCCTCCTAGATCTGAAAACACTGAATCACCAAATCGTCCTCTATCTCCCAAAATCGTCCCAACCTGTAGAAAATGATAGGGACATGACAACTCCTCGAAGAATCCTCCAAATTGATGAGCAAGGGCTTGCAAGCAAAACCCTAATGCTGAAATCTCCTAAAGCTTCCTCAATAGGCTGGATCGAACTCTTCTTCAACAAATGGTGTGCCCCTGTTGGAAAGCCCTAACTGGTTCGACAATGCTGATCTTCCTGAATAGATGAAGGATGTAGAATGGTGTGGGTGGAGTATTTCATCCCCGAGACCAAGCTTGGAACAAGGTGAGTGGAATCTTTCACCANTATTAATTGATATCAGATAGTCATTGAAGTACTAACCCATTGAGTTATAGCCTGCATATATACTGTATTATTGTTGTCTTGTTCCGGGCAGGTGTTTTCATTTGGGCATACACTTTTTTATTGGCTAATTAGCCAGACTGTCTGACTTTGGTGGTAACCTGTGAGGAGGAAACTTTAAACTTGACTTTATACCTTAGCCTCTTCAAAACCTTAGTTTATCGGGGACGTCTCCCCTGGGTTAACCTCCCTAAACAGAAAGAACCTCCCCATTGAGGTGACACTGGGTGGGGAAGGTTCCTGTTACGCCAGTTTGGCCTCAATTCTCTAGCCATTTGACCTAGCTAGAAACTGTGCGATAACAGGAATAACATCAGATGGATCCAAGATAGAAGATATGAGTTGCTACAAAAAGCTCTCGATAATACAAAATAAGCCTCCAAAGGTTGAATATGAGATGAAGACCCCAAATACAAGAACAAGGGCTATGTCCAACCCCCCTAGGCTGCTGGCACGCTCTGTTGGATGAGTAAGAGGACCAAAGTTTTGGCCCAGTTGAAGGAGAACTCCAATCAATGAAAAACTCCACTAGAAGATAGATCGGGACAAGGGAAACCCCTCTTGGAAGTCTGAAGCTCAAACACCAAGTCTCCCTCCTCCAATCTGCTGAAACCCTAATCAGATCTGCGCCCCCCTCTAACGTTCTAATTCTTCATTGAGTTACTTTTTTCCCTTTTTCCTAAGTCAACCTCAAAATATAACATTAGTTTGGTTGACTTTTCCGCATGCTGCGTGAGACTATGGTCTAGTGGGGATGTCTAGACCACTAAGTCTTCCCACACCTCTTCATCAAGAGGTGGGGGACATTACAGTCTCCCCTGCTAGAAATTGCTTGTCCTCAAGCAATTCCAAACCTGTCTCCCGTACCACCTGTTCATTCTCCCACGTGGCATCCTCAATGGGTAAATCCTTCCATTTGATCAGGTACTCTTTGATGCTTCTCTTCCGGAGCTTCTTCTCCCGAACCTCTAGTATCTCCTCCGGAATCAGAACTAGTTGTCCCTCTTCATCTAGAGGTGGCAGCACCTCAAGGGGCGTGATGTGTTGGCCGATGGCCCTCTTCAGGCAGGACACATGGAAGACATTATGTATCCTGCTACCCTGTGGGAGCTCCAACTCATAAGCTACGACCCCTACCTTCCTTCTGATCCTGTAGGGCCCAAAGAAACATGGTTGGATCCATAGGTAAACTAAGTCACCCACCTCAAAAGTACTCTCAACCTTGTGTTTATCTGCTTCGACCTTCTGCTGGTTCTGTGCCCTCTGTAAATGATCCTTCAGCTCCCTGAGGATGTCCTAACTCTGTTGTACACAATCATGTACCATCGGAGCCCTGCTGTCACCAAAAGCAATCTCTACGAAAGAGAGTGGATCATAATTGTACAATGCCCTGAATGGGGTGTAATGTTCCCAAGCCAATTTTTTGCTTGGAAACACTAACTAACCACTGATTTGATTGTTACTGTTGTGTATGCAGGTTGGCCATGAACATTTCGGCCTTAGGGTTTATTCAGTTATCCAACCACATTTTATATAAGAAGCATTTCAAAATATGAATATCTCCAACAATACATAAGATAGGAACCACAAACAAGATCTGAACTTTATTATAAGAAAGCAAGCACCTGATACAAAATAGAGAAGCAGATCTGGAATAGCTTCAAATGGCTTCAAGACAATAATATGAGTTGCATACAAAATGCTCTTGGGAATACACGGTCAGCCTCCCAAAGGCTGCAATAGAAGATGAACGCTCCAATACAAAACTAGGGTTTAGCCTAACCCTCAAGTTGCTGGTACGACCTGCTGAAGACAATCGAGACCAAGGATTTGGCCCTCCTGAAGATGAAGACCCCCAAATGCTGCTAGACTCCTCCCAGTGATAGATCAGGGCAATGATAGCCTCCTCCTGAAGTATGGAACCCAAACACTGAAGTCTCCTCTTCAAACTGCAGAAACCCTAAACTGGTACAACCTTCCTGAAACCCTGAATATAGCCAATAATTCGGCCTAGCTGAATAAGGGCTCTGAATTCCCTGAAAATCTCTAGGATGATAGGTCGGGCAGTCACAAACCCCTGAGAGAAGTTTCAAGGTCAGATCTGGCCTATGCCTCCTAGATCTGAAAACACTGAATCACCAAATCGTCCTCTATCTCCCAAAATCGTCCCAACCTGTAGAAAATGATAGGGACATGACAACTCCTCGAAGAATCCTCCAAATTGATGAGCAAGGGCTTGCAAGCAAAACCCTAATGCTGAAATCTCCTAAAGCTTCCTCAATAGGCTGGATCGAACTCTTCTTCAACAAATGGTGTGCCCCTGTTGGAAAGCCCTAACTGGTTCGACAATGCTGATCTTCCTGAATAGATGAAGGATGTAGAATGGTGTGGGTGGAGTATTTCATCCCCGAGACCAAGCTTGGAACAAGGTGAGTGGAATCTTTCACCACTGAGTTCTCTAGGGTTTGTAATATCAAAACCCTCAAAACTGTATGCTCAAGAGCATCAACAAGCAAATACCAAATATCCAAGATGATTTGAGAGGTGCGCCCTAGCCTTCTCTTTAAACTTTTTTTTTGTTTCCCTGTTGAGTTAAGTTAACCCCTAGGGTTAACTCCTAACTCAACCTCCAGTGCTTCTATTCCTTCATTGAGTTACCTTTTAACTCTTTTTACCTTTTCACTAAGTCAACTTAAAAATATAACATTAGTTTGGTTGACTTTTCCCCTCTGTGTGAGACTATGCCTTGTTATCCCCACTTTTTAGGGATAAGTAGGAGATCATGTCTCAAGGCCCACAGGTCCTAGACATGGAGTATCGAGAGCAGGATTGACCTGAGCATGGCCCTGGGGGGGCCATCCTTTTCCTCTTCCATCAACTTTGTCTTGACAGCAGCAACAACATCCATCACCATCGGCTTGGTCCTGTATCAGAAGAGGTTCTTGCTCCATGAGGTAATTGGTCCAGGTATCATGGTATGTGTCACTTTTGATCATTAAAACCTTTAAATATATGCATCTGATTCCTTTTATCTCTAACAACTGATTGGATCTTACATTTGCCCACTTGACCATGCTTGGGGGAATTGACAAGGTGCCTTAGCAAGCCTGTGCCCAAAGGTTTTTGTTTGCCACTGGGGGAATTTCTGAAAAACCATCGTCCGCTCCCATCATAGCACCACTGTTTCATCTTATCTCCCGCTCATTTATCCCATTCCCCTTGTCCGAGCATTGGGTTGACCTATTTGTAGGGTTGCATTTTATCTCGTGGGAAGAAGAGGCTAAAGGCCCAGAAGGTAAAAGCAGCTGGTAAAAGACAAAATCCTAGAGATAAAACCTCGAGATGCTTCGCCCAGGGATCCCCGAGAAGGCAGTAAAAAGCCTCTCACAAGAGGGACCCGAAAAATAACAAAACAAGACCTAGTCAGAGGATAGGGGGTCTCATCACGAGCCAACCTATTAGGTCCATGGGTACCTAATAGTATGACATTGCCACCATCTGGTTACCACGCCAGGGCAGTGACCTTTGGTTTTATGGCCAAGGGAAAGGGGGTCTCATCACGAGCCAACCTTCTCATCTCTGTGAAAGTACTTGTGGGTAACGCTGTCAGCTCTGGTCACTATGCCAAGGCAGTGTCCCCTGGTTAGTTCTTGAACAAAAAAAACAAATAAAATAATAAAACAAGAATAAAAAGAATAAAGGCAAAAATGGGCTTGGAAAAAATTGCATCCATGACAGGTACAACTCGCCTTCTACAAAGGCANCGGAATCAGAACTAGTTGTCCCTCTTCATCTAGAGGTGGCAGCACCTCAAGGGGCGTGATGTGTTGGCCGATGGCCCTCTTCAGGCAGGACACATGGAAGACATTATGTATCCTGCTACCCTGTGGGAGCTCCAACTCATAAGCTACGACCCCTACCTTCCTTCTGATCCTGTAGGGCCCAAAGAAACATGGTTGGATCCATAGGTAAACTAAGTCACCCACCTCAAAAGTACTCTCAACCTTGTGTTTATCTGCTTCGACCTTCTGCTGGTTCTGTGCCCTCTGTAAATGATCCTTCAGCTCCCTGAGGATGTCCTAACTCTGTTGTACACAATCATGTACCATCGGAGCCCTGCTGTCACCAAAAGCAATCTCTACGAAAGAGAGTGGATCATAATTGTACAATGCCCTGAATGGGGTGTAATGTTCCCAAGCCAATTTTTTGCTTGGAAACACTAACTAACCACTGATTTGATTGTTACTGTTGTGTATGCAGGTTGGCCATGAACATTTCGGCCTTAGGGTTTATTCAGTTATCCAACCACATTTTATATAAGAAGCATTTCAAAATATGAATATCTCCAACAATACATAAGATAGGAACCACAAACAAGATCTGAACTTTATTATAAGAAAGCAAGCACCTGATACAAAATAGAGAAGCAGATCTGGAATAGCTTCAAATGGCTTCAAGACAATAATATGAGTTGCATACAAAATGCTCTTGGGAATACACGGTCAGCCTCCCAAAGGCTGCAATAGAAGATGAACGCTCCAATACAAAACTAGGGTTTAGCCTAACCCTCAAGTTGCTGGTACGACCTGCTGAAGACAATCGAGACCAAGGATTTGGCCCTCCTGAAGATGAAGACCCCCAAATGCTGCTAGACTCCTCCCAGTGATAGATCAGGGCAATGATAGCCTCCTCCTGAAGTATGGAACCCAAACACTGAAGTCTCCTCTTCAAACTGCAGAAACCCTAAACTGGTACAACCTTCCTGAAACCCTGAATATAGCCAATAATTCGGCCTAGCTGAATAAGGGCTCTGAATTCCCTGAAAATCTCTAGGATGATAGGTCGGGCAGTCACAAACCCCTGAGAGAAGTTTCAAGGTCAGATCTGGCCTATGCCTCCTAGATCTGAAAACACTGAATCACCAAATCGTCCTCTATCTCCCAAAATCGTCCCAACCTGTAGAAAATGATAGGGACATGACAACTCCTCGAAGAATCCTCCAAATTGATGAGCAAGGGCTTGCAAGCAAAACCCTAATGCTGAAATCTCCTAAAGCTTCCTCAATAGGCTGGATCGAACTCTTCTTCAACAAATGGTGTGCCCCTGTTGGAAAGCCCTAACTGGTTCGACAATGCTGATCTTCCTGAATAGATGAAGGATGTAGAATGGTGTGGGTGGAGTATTTCATCCCCGAGACCAAGCTTGGAACAAGGTGAGTGGAATCTTTCACCATTGAGTTGTTCTCTAGGGTTTGTAATATCAAAACCCTCAAAACTGTATGCTCAAGAGCTCAAGAGCATCAACAAGCAAATACCAAATATCCAAGATGATTTGAGAGGTGCGCCCTAGCCTTCTCTTTAAACTTTTTTTCTCTTTCCCTGTTGAGTTAAGTTAACCCCTAGAGTTAACTCCTAACTCAACCTCCAGCGCTTCTATTCCTTCATTGAGTTACCTTTTAGCTCTTTTTACCTTTTCACTAAGTCAACTTAAAAATATAACATTAGTTTGGTTGACTTTTCCCCTCTGTGTGAGACTATGCCTTGTTATCCCCACTTTTGAGGGATAACTAGGAGATCATGTCTCAAGGCCCACAGGTCCTAGACATGGAGTACCGAGAGCAGGATTGACCTAAGCATGGCCCTGGGGGGGGCATCCTTTTCCTCTTCCATCAGCTTTGTCTTGACAGCAGCAGCAACATCCATCACCATCGGCTTGGTCCTGTATCAGAAGAGGTTCTTGCTCCATGAGGTAATTGGTCCAGGTATCATGGTATGTGTCACTTTTGATCATTAAAACCTTTAAATATATGCATCTGATTCCTTTTATCTCTAACAACTGCTTGGATCTTACATTTGCCCACTTGACCATGCTTGTGGGAATTGACAAGGTGCCCTAGCAAGCCTGTGCCCATAGGTTTTTGTTTGCCACTGAGGGAATTTCTGAAAAGCCATCGTCCGCTCCCATCATAGCACCACTGTTTCATCTTATCTCCCGCTCATTTATCCCATTCCCCTTGTCCAAGCATTGGGTTGACCTATTTGCAGAGTTGCATTTTATCTCGTGGGAAGAAGGGGCTAAAGGCCCAGAAGGTAAAAGCAGCTGGTAAAAGACAAAATCCTAGAGATAAAACCTCGAGATGCTTTGCCCAGGGATCCCCGAGAAGTCAGTAAAAAGCCTCTCACAAGAGGGACCCAGAAAATAACAAAACAAGACCTAGTCAGAGGATAGGGGGTCTCATCACGAGCCAACCGATTAGGTCCATGGGTACCTAATAGTATGACATTGCCACCATCTGGTTACCATGCCAGGGCAGTGACCTTTGGTTGCATGGCCAAGGGAAAGGGGGTCTCATCACGAGCCAACCTTNGACCTAGTCAGAGGATAGGGGGTCTCATCACGAGCCAACCTATTAGGTCCATGGGTACCTAATAGTATGACATTGCCACCATCTGGTTACCACGCCAGGGCAGTGACCTTTGGTTTTATGGCCAAGGGAAAGGGGGTCTCATCACGAGCCAACCTTCTCATCTCTGTGAAAGTACTTGTGGGTAACGCTGTCAGCTCTGGTCACTATGCCAAGGCAGTGTCCCCTGGTTAGTTCTTGAACAAAAAAAACAAATAAAATAATAAAACAAGAATAAAAAGAATAAAGGCAAAAATGGGCTTGGAAAAAATTGCATCCATGACAGGTACAACTCGCCTTCTACAAAGGCACCCATAGGTAACACTTATGCATCCTTGGCCCTCACTGCACCCACATGTTTGGACATCCCCTAACCACATCACCTCACTTACATGGCTTGGATAAGATCTTTCTGGAAACTTTCCTTTTCTTGTTGACACTAACCCAATAGGACGCCTTGTCCTTTTCTCCAATCTTGTATTGCAGGTTTTTGTAATGTCTTTGAGCTATTGACTAATGTATTAGGGGTTTTATGCATATGTTTAATAATATTGATGATGAGATGTGATGGACATTGCTTTGATCCCTATGACTGATGAGCCCATGGAGGGCGTAGCTTTTGATGTGCAGGACCATGCCCGACGGATAGGTACCATTTGGACCAGTACACATGGGGAGATGTCCAGTTCAGACCTCCATGGGGTTGAAGAGCCCACTAGATGGATGCTGAGACCCCATCAGGGGGCAGAGACAGGATGGAGATGGATCAGGGCCTTTGCACCGGAGAAGAAGAGGACTTTCCATCATGGGCACTTTGGTTGAGCTGGACCGAGGGGGATTGACCCTCCATCTTATGGCCTTTTATCCTAGCTACAAACTGTGCGATAACATGGCCTAGTGGGGATGCCTAGACCACTAAGTCTTCCCAAACCTCTTCATCAAGAGGTGGGGGACATTACAGTCTCCCTTGCTAGAAATTGCTTGTCCTCAAGCAATTCCAAACCTGTCTCACGTACCACCTGTTCATTCTCCCACGTGGCATCCTCAATGGGTATATCCTTCCATCTGATCAGGTATTCTTTGATGCTTCTCTTCCTGAGCCTCTTCTCTCGAACCTCCAATATCTCCTCCGGAATCAAAACAAGTTGCCCCTCTTCATCCAAGGGAGGCAACACCTCAATGGGTTTGATGTGTTGGCCTATGGCCCTCTTCAGGCAGGACACATGGAAGACATTGTGTATCCTGTTGCCCTCCAGCTCATAAGCTACGATCCCTACCTTCCTGTTGATCCTGTAGGGTCCAAAGAAATGTGGATGTAGCTTCTCTGCTCCACTTCTTTTTATTGAAGCCTGCCTGTATGGTTGGAGCCTTAGATAGACTAAGTCACCAACCTCAAAGGTACGCTCAACTCTGTGCTTATCTGCTTGGACCTTCTACTGGTTTTGTGCTCTCTGTAAATGATCCTTTAGCTCTCTGAGGATGTCCTGACTCTGTTGTACCCAATCCTGTACCATCGGAGCCCTGTTGTCACCAAAAACAATCTCCACGAAAGAGAGTGGCTCATAACTGTATAATGCCCTAAATGGTGTCATGCCTATGGACATGTGATGGGTGGTGTTGTAGCATTATTCTCCCAAGTGTAACCATCTGACCCATGCTTTCTGCTGTCCTGCCACATAATTCCTAAGATAGCCTTCCACCCATTTGTTGACTATCTCGGTCTGTCTATCCATTTGAGGATGATAGCTGGTACTAGGTGTCAAGGTCGTACCAACTAGTCTGAACAACTCCTACTAGAATGTACTCATGAATCTGCTATCTCTGTCATTGACAATGGTTTTGGGTAGGCTGTGCAGTCTGAAGATCTCCCTGAAAAACAATTCGGCCACCTGTGCTACGCTGAAGTCTGTGGCTATGGAGAAGAAGTGTGCAAACTTTGTCAACCTGTCCACCACTACGAAAATGCCATCTTTCTCCTGCGTCTTTTGCAACCCTGTGATGAAATCCATGGATATGCTTTTCCACTTGTGCTCTGGGATGGGTAGGGGTTGCAGTAGTCCTGCCAGGTGAGTGTGCTCATCCTTGTTCTCATGTCACGTAGTACACTCCTTGACATGCCTCATTACATCCTCCTTGAGCCCCTTCCATGAGAACCTCTCCCTCACCTGCCTGTATGTCTTACCAATTCCTTGGTGCCCTGCCATTGGTGAGTCATGACATGCCTGCAACACTTTGGCCTTGAAGGTCGATCCAGGAACCAAAAAGATTCGGCCCTTGTAATAGTTGAGGCCGTCAATGATCTTGAAGTTATCGTCCTGTACTTGCCCATCCATTAGCTGACAAGCGAACTGATCCTTTGCAGACTCCATCACCAAGTGGTCCTTCAAGTCAACAGATACATTTGTCATGGAATAAATGGATGGCCTCCTAGACAATGCATCATCCACCACGCTATTCTTCCCTTTGACAAATTCAATGTCAAAGACATAGGCCTGTATTCTGCTTACCCATTTCTGTTGCCTTTCATTTAACTCCTTCTGTTCCAATAGGTACTTAAGACTATTATGATCAGATTTGACCACAAACCATTCACCTACCAGGTATTGCCTGTATTTGGCCAATGTGTGCATGATAACCAACATTTCTTTTTCATAAATGTTGTAAAGTAGCTCAGGTCCCCTGAGTTTTCGACTCTCATAGGCAAGAGGGTGCATGTTTTGCATCAGTACGCCCCCTATACCTTCTCCTGAGGCATCACACTCCAAGGTAAAGTACTGGCCAAAATTTGGTAGGGCTAAGACTGGGCACGTGCTCATCACCTTTTTCATCTTGTCAAACGTCAATTGAGCCTCCTCACTCCGTTTGAAGGCTCCCTTCTTAGTCAAATCGGTCAAGGGTGCACAAAGCTGAGAGAACCCTTTGACAAATTTCCTGTAATAAGTGCACATGCTTAGAAATCCCCTTAATTCTGTGAGTGTCTTAGGAGTAGGCCACTCCATAATGGCTTTAATTTTCTCTTGATGTACCTGTACCCCGTTTTCTCCGATGATGTGTCCCAAGTAAAGAACCTCTGTCATTCCAAACTCACATTTGGACTCCTTAGCGTATAATGACTGTTCCTCCATGATAGACAGAATCTGGTCCACATGCCAAAGGTGTTCCTCCCACGTCTTGCTATAAATGAGCAAGTCATCAAAAAATACTAACAGATGCTTTCTCAATTATTTGTTGAAAACATGGTTCATACAAGATTGGAACATGGCTGGGGCATTGGTTAACCCAAAGGGCATCACCAAGAACTCATAATGACCATAATGACATCTGAAAGTAGTCTTAGGGATGTCTTCCTCCCTCATTTTGAGTTGATGGTAGCCAGAGCATAGGTTAATCTTTGTGAAATAAATAGCCCCATGCAGTTCGTCCAACAACTCATCAATCCTTGGTATATGATACCTGTTTTTGATTGTCTTCTTATTCAATGCCCGGAAATCAATGCACATGTGCATAGTTCCATCTTTTTTCTTGACCAACACTACTGAAGAAGTAAAAGGGCTAGAGATCGGTTTGATGTACCCCATGTCCAAGAGCTCTTTGATGCCTTTTTCTATCTCGTCTTTATACTTCTTGGGATGCATGTATGGTGTGGTGATGACTGGTTTGGCTTCTGCCTCCAACTCAATGATGTGCTCAAACCCCCTGTTTGGTGGCACCCCTGGTGGAATTAGTCCAAACACTTTGCTATGTTTGTCAAGGATCTCTTGGATTTCTGGAGTGTAGTGAACCTTGCCCTGCTCGTCCACACGTGCTGAAATCCTACATTCAGCTGTATACACTATCTCCTCTCTCCTGAAGATGGCCTCCATCCTCTTGGCCGTAACTACCTTGGCAGAATTACCTGTCATGCCTCAGAGTACTACCTTTTGTCCACCCTCCTTTGTAAAAGACATCTCCATGGTCTTGTAGTTGGTGGTGATAGGCCCCAACGTACTGAGCCACTGAACTCCAAGGATTATGTTAGTATCCAGAAGGTCCATCACATAGACATCCTGTATCATCTCATGCCTACATTGGCTTCATGCCTGGAATATACCTGTCACAAGGCATAGTTCTTCCACTTGCTACCTCCACCCTGAAAAATTCAAATTCAACCGTGGGTATATGCCTCCTCCGCAACAATGCTGAGTTAATGATGTATTGAGAAGCTCCCCCATCAATCAATACTGATACCTTCTTCCCCTGCAAGATTCCTCTCATCCTAAAGGTTTTATATTTGGGCACCCCACTGATAGATACCAAGGTGGCTTTCNTCTTGAACAAAAAAAACAAATAAAATAATAAAACAAGAATAAAAAGAATAAAGGCAAAAATGGGCTTGGAAAAAATTGCATCCATGACAGGTACAACTCGCCTTCTACAAAGGCATCCATAGGTAACACTTATGCATCCTTGGCCCTCACTGCACCCACATGTTTGGACATCCCCTAACCACATCACCTCACTTACATGGCTTGGATAAGATCTTTCTGGAAACTTTCCTTTTCTTGTTGACACTAACCCAATAGGACGCCTTGTCCTTTTCTCCAATCTTGTATTGCAGGTTTTTGTAATGTCTTTGAGCTATTGACTAATGTATTAGGGGTTTTATGCATATGTTTAATAATATTGATGATGAGATGTGATTGACATTGCTTTGATCCCTATGACTGATGAGCCCATGGAGGGCGTAGCTTTTGATGTGCAAGACCATGCCCGACGGATAGGTACCATTTGGACCAGTACACATGGGGAGATGTCCAGTTCAGACCTCCATGGGGTTGAAGAGCCCACCAGATGGATGTTGAGACCCCATCAGGGGGCAGAGACAGGATGGAGATGGATCAGGGCCTTTGCACCGGAGAAGAAAAGGACGTTCCATCAGGGACACTTTGGTTGAGCTGGACCGAGGGGGATTGCCCTCCATCTTATAGCCTTTTATTCTAGCTACAAACTGTGCGATAACATGGCCTAGTGGGGATGCCTAGACCACTAATTCTTCCCAAACCTCTTCATCAAGAGGTGGGGGACATTACAGTCTCCCTTGCTAGAAATTGCTTGTCCTCAAGCAATTCCAAACCTGTCTCACGTACCACCTGTTCATTCTCCCACGTGGCATCCTCAATGGGTATATCCTTCCATCTGATCAGGTATTCTTTGACGCTTCTCTTCCTGAGCCTGTTATCCCGAACCTCCAGTATCTCCTCCGGAATCAAAACAAGTTGCCCCTCTTCATCCAAGGGAGGCAACACCTCAATGGGTTTGATGTGTTGGCCTATGGCCCTCTTCAGGCAAAACACATGGAAGTCATTGTGTATCCTGTTGCCCTGTGGAAGCTCCAGCTCATAAGCTACGATCCCTACCTTCCTGCTGTATCCTTTAGCTCTCTGAGGATGTCCTGACTCTGTTGTACCCAATCCTGTACCATCGGAGCCCTGTTGTCACCAAAAGCAATCTCCACGAAAGAGAGTGGCTCATAGTTGTATAATGCCCTGAATGGTGTCATGCCTATGGACATGTGATGGGTGGTGTTGTAGCATTATTCTCCCAAGTGTAACCATTTGACCCATGCTTTTTGCTGTCCTGCCACATAATTCCTGAGATAGCCTTCCACCCATTTGTTGACTATCTCGGTCTGTCTATCCGTTTGAGGATGATAGCTGGTACTAGGTGTCAAGGCCGTACCAACTAGTCTGAACAACTCCTACTAGAATGTACTCATGAATCTTATATCTCTGTCATTGACAATGGTTTTGGGTAGGCCGTGCAGTCTGAAGATCTCCTTGAAAAACAATTCGGCCACCTGTGCTACGCTGAAGTCTGTGGCTATGGAGAAGAAGTGTGCAAACTTTGTCAACCTGTCCACCACTACGAAAATGCCATCTTTCTCCTGCGTCTT
>JZKD02S2118947.1:29482-46707 GCA_000966675.3 Picea glauca
CCACACACACACACATGCAAAGAATATAACACATACCCAACAAATAATGCCACATCAATAAAATCCCATTTTTAAAAATTGTTTTTCTTGTGATAGGTTGGTTTTAGGTTGATAATCTGTTTTGTATAGAAGTGTGTTCCATGACTCATGAGCAACTATATGGCCACATTAAGTCTTAGATAATATCATACAAATATATATTGGAAGGTCCTTGTTGTCAGACATTGTGCATGTGGATTTTACCACATGTTTTTTTCTTTCTAGCTTGGGTTTATCCCACATCCTTGATGTATTACATTGTTACAGAGTACGATGACCCATTATTTTATGTTGGAACCTTTGTATGTCATATGATATGAGTGATGAGATGTTGTTATTTGTGCCATGTTTAAATTTTTCCTGCTATGGCATGTCAAATTGTGATGATGATTTGTACATTCAACTACAAATAATATCTATATATTACATTCACCTACAAACACATATTATTGATAATATGAACAACAAAATTGTAGATCTGAAAAAAGTAAACTGGACACATGAATGAATTATGAAGCATCCTCAAACCCTAATCCTTCTACCTAATCAAATGGAAAACAATGCCTAAGTTAATGCATCCCAATTGGAGAATGGTTGTGGCATGTATGCATGCACACTCCTCCTTAAACTCTGCACCCTCACTCATCTCTTCATGCTTCCAAACTAAATACCTAGCCTCTAGGGATTGGAGCCCTTCTCTAAGAATTAATCATGCATTTTTGTAACTAAACATAACTAAAATCTATATTGATATAAAACTTAACTGAATCGACAATTACTAAATATGGAACAACAGTGAACTGAATCTAGAACAATAGTGAGAGCATATTTAGTAAGGTTGGTTTGGGATATGGGTTCTTATGTTTTTGGTTATAATTGGGTTTAAATAGTAATATATGGTGGTTTAGGAAAAACCTGGAGTGGATTGTGGAAAATTTTGGTTAATTGATTTTCATGGTGAAAAATGGCCATATGGATAACTATATTTCATTATTTTTCTATTATTAGCATACTACACATCAAACAATACATTGCACAATATGATATAGGCTATAGCAACGGGTTGAGCCTTGAGGAAATATTTGTATGAAATTATAATACCAACAACTTATAATACTGCATGAGGATGCATATCAAGTGTTTGTAGACATGTATGCATTGCATATTTCATTCTTGCTCATTGTTTGACACAAATTCACTCTAGGCATGTCACACCTATATAAAACTATATATAACTATGTTGATCTCGATGCGTGACATGGTCTTGATATTGAAATATCCATATAAGTACATGAATGCATTTGAATGGAATTTTCTCCATTAAAACATATATAGGAATTTGAAATTGTAGCTTTGTGGGAAGAATTGCATTACTTATATTCTTGCTTGGAAATCTAGTATGATCGGTGGGACCTAGGTGCTTTGTCACTTGTGCATGGAAAAACACAAACATGGAGATTTGGGAAACATTGTGCTGAAACACCTTGTTTCAGCACCAGCTTGTAAGTTGTGAGAATGATTTAAAAACTCCTAGGGAATTCATCCAAACTGTGGGTAAGCTCAAAAAATTAAACACAGTATACAAAACTATTGATCTAATCCAATCATTAACCCAAAAAATCACTCGTCGTGACCTGAAGCCTATGTTATCCTGGAGGGTCGAGGATGGGTGGGCTCTATCATTGATCAGAATAACACTTGTGTATAGAAACACACAAGAAATGAGCATTGGGAAACACGGTGATGAAACATCGAGTTTTAACACCAACTTGTGAGAATGATTTAAAAATTCCATTAGCTAAAAAGATTGAACATAGAACTACTGATCCACTCCAATCACTAACCCAAACAATCACTCGTCATGACTTGAAGCCTCTACTATCCTGGAGGCTAGGTGGGCTCTATCATTGATCAGGATGACACTTGTGAGTGGAAACACACAAGCAATGAGAATTTGGAAAATGGTGTTGAAACACTGTCTTTCAACACCAACTTGTGAGAATGATTTAAAATCAACCAAGTAATTTATCCAAACTATGGGTAAGCTCAAAAACTTAAAGACATAACTACTAATCTACTCCAATAACTAACCCAAAAAATCAATCGTCATGACATGAAGCCTATGATATCTTAGAGGTTAGGTGGTCTCTATCATTGATCATGATGACACTCGTGCAATGTACATGGAAACACACAATAAATGAGCATTGGGAAAAATATGTTGAAACACCATGTTTCAACACAGGCTTGTGAGAATGATTTAAAAACGCCAAGGTAATTTAATAATTTATCCAAACTATAGTCTAGGAGTAAGATAAAAAACTAAAACACATAACTATTGATCTACTCCAGATTCCAATTGGCAATCACTAACCCAAACAATCACTCATGATGGCCTGAAGCCTTTGCTATCTTGGAGGCTAGGTGGGGATGTGGCCTCTATCACTGATCAAGATGACACTTGTGTGATGTGTGTGGAAACAAACAATCAATGAGTACTGGGAAAAATGTGTGGAAAAACCATGCAGAAACACCATGTTTCAACACCATCTTGTTAGAATGATTTTAAAAACACCCATGTAATTTATCCAAACTGTGGGTAAGATCAAAAACTTAAACATGTTACACAGAAATACTAATCTAATCCAATCACTAACCCAAACAATAAATCATCACGACCTGAATCCTCTGCTATCCTGGAGGTTGGGTGGGCTCTATCACTGATTAGGATAATCCCTAATAGCATATGCACTTAATGAATTCCCCAAAAAACTATGCTACTAGCAGAGCGGAGAACCATCAACCCATAAATGATAAGATATTAATATTATCCCTCCACAGTCGTGACAAATTTCAAAATTTGTAGAGAGGGATCAAAATCTACTTATGACTTACTTGATATCAATATTCAAGGTGTTGCAGGGGCCAGTCTAGAAACCAAAAACATTGACATAGAGCGACCGAGAAGATGGCAAGAATTTGATGCTTTCTCCTCTTGTAATTTGCAAATTTTGACAATAGAATTTCAAGTTGGAACTTGGCCTTTGAATATTTCAATCTAGGCATGGATGAATATTTCAAGTCGAACCACTTGGATCTATTAATATTGTGAATCACCATCAAATTGGGGAAAAATTTTCTCAAACCCACGACCAGATTCATGTAAAAAATCCAAATCGGGGTCATCCTCTGTAAAAATAAAAACCCCAAATCAATGGGAGAAAAAACCCTAAGGCCAATGGACATTCCCAAATCGAGGTGAATCATGGTCCTTGGCCCTGTGAAAAAACTAAAAGTGTGGGTGAAAATCCCGAAATATCGATGGATACTCCCAAAAATTAGGAGAAGGGGAGGATGAATGCCATTTTTGCAAGGAGAAAATGTAATTAATATTTAAATTTCCACCGCCATTTTTTGGGATAAATATATAATTAATATTGTTTTAAAAATAAAAGGGGGGCGAATTGGGATTAATATGGGTTTTTTTTAAATATGTAAAATTCGCCCTGCCAAAATTTGAAGAGGCTAGATTTCGCCCCTAAAATTTTTTATGTTCTTCATTTTTCTTGAAAACTTTTGACAAGAAATTCATTTTCTGATCATTGAGTAATAATATTTTAAAATGGTGGGCCAATAATATCCTACTCTCATTATTTTGTGTGTGATTGTTGTTGGTGCAAAATTTTCGCCACAAAAACCTTCATGAAAAGCTTGTAGTACTTTTTGGGAATTTGTGGAATCAATACATCTTAACAACATTCCTTCAAAATTTATTTAAAGCAAAACTCCAGCTACCAACACATATCGATTAGATTTTATCTTCAATGATCTTCTTTCCTTTGAGGACATACCAATGGGAAAATGAACAGATTGAAAATAAAAGTTAATATTTATGTACCATTCAGGTGTTGACAATGATGACTCTCGTGAAATAGGTACCCATGTGCTTACTGCATCAATTCTTGTCATTAATTTTCATAACCCTTGTCCTTTAACTACGTTCAAATGCTTGATTTCAATATCATATTCTTGAATTTTAACAATCTTGTTTCCCACTTTCCTTCTCACAATTGTTTATTTAGAAACATCTTTATAGGAGAGGTTGGGACATAAGCTATGGCATGCGATGATAAAATATATGTCCTAAAATGTGCTACTGCTTTGACCAAGGAGACAACTTGTTTTTCTATCTCTGAGTATCTTAGTTCATAATAATGCAACATTTTTCTCACAAAACTAATTGGTAATTCTTATCCTTTTGAATTCCTTTGTGTCAAGATAGAACCAATAGTTTTTTTTATTATAAAAAAATAATGTATTATGAAATCCTTATTAAAATTTGGGATGAAAAGGACTGTAGTAGTAGTGATCGCATGCTTGATTCTAGTAAATGTTCCTTGAATTTCTTGATTCCATTCAATTTTTGTTATCATTCTTTAACAATAAATTGATGGGTTTCACGATTGTTACATAGTCTGGGAAAATTATTCATACAAAGTTTATCTTTCCAAAGAAATATTTTAGCCCCTTCTTAGATGTTGGAGGATTCATATCATTAACTTCCTTGATTCTTTTTGGATATATATATATATATATATATTCCTTCTTTTCTAACTATTTGTCCCATGATTTTTCCTTCTAATACTGAAAAAACACATTTCTTAGGATTCAAATATATACCATACAACTTGCAATGTTCGAAGACTACTCTTAAGTGCTTGATATGATATTCTCTTAATTTGGTATGAATAGTCAAATCATCTTGATAACAAGCCATAAATTTCCCAATCAAATCTTTGAAGGAATGGTCCATTTCCATTTGGAAGGTTTCTCCAACATTCTTCAAGCCAAATGACATGTAGACATAAGGATAGGTCTCCCTTGGTGTAACAAAATGTGTTTTGGGTCTCTCTTCCTTGACAACAAGAACTTGGTTGTATCCAGAGAAACCATCAACCATAGATATTAGGGATGAACTAGTAACTTGTTGCAACAACATCTCCATGTTTGAAAGTGGATAATTATCTTTGACTCTTTCTCTGTTTAAATACTTGAAATCAATCCACAAACAAATTTCCCCACTCTTCTTTTTAACTATGACGTGATTTGATAGCCACATTGAATGTTTTATCAAAACAATTATTCCAACCTTCTTTAACTTTTCCAGTTCCATTTTTACTAAAGGATTCAACTTTGGATTTATCATTCTCAACTTTTTCTTGACATGCTTGACAAGCTTCACTCCTTTTAGAGGTATAGTGTGACTTATCACATTCCTTCATATCATCGTACGACCAGGAAAAAGATGTCATAGAATTATTTGAAAAGAGAATTGTATTTATTTATTTCCTCGAATGTACAACTGGTACTCAGATTTAAATACTTGGGAGCATCATGTGTAACATTATTTATCTTTTGTGTCTCCTGCACTTTTCAAATATATACTTCTTCTTTCAAATTTGAAATTTTGGTATGATCATCCCTTGTTAAAAGTGATTCCAAATTGACAAAGTATTTTGAGATAATTATAACAATTTTATCATCAACTCTTTCAGAAGAGGCACTTGAGCGAGTGAGAAAATCAGCAACATGCTCATCATTTTTGAAAACTTGAAAATACTCTTGATTTTCAGGAATTGAAGATCTAAAAATTATTTTAACACAAAATGTATTTTGACTTTGGGAATCGTTTGGGTTGAAGAGAGATGTAGCGACCACAAGTGAGTCAGCCTTTTGATTCTTGTCTTGAGGAATAAAATATATATTGAATGAATTGAAAGATTCCATGAGTTCACATGCTAATTTTGCATAGTTCTTCATATTTTATTTTTTGATTCTATATTTCTTCTTGATATGGTTTATGACCAATTATGAGTCACCAATTATTACCAGGCTCTCAACTTTCATATGGAGTGCAATAGTCATTCCTTGTATCAATGCTTCGTCCTTTGGTTTATTATTTGTACATGGAAATTCCAATATGATAACATGCATATATATACCAGATTGAGGTTTTTTAAAATGATCCCAACTCCACTCCTATATTTAGAATAGGCAACATCAAATTATATCTTCCAAAAACCATGAAAAGAAAATTCTCCCTCTTTCTTTAAAGGTTGATTTGTTCTATACCAAGTACAACATAATTTCTAAGTCCAACATCAATGTAATTTTGCATTTCTTAATTCTCTTTCTTTCTAAATGATGTGGGATTTCTACTCTGTCTAGGGAACTTGACCATTGTCCCATATTTATTAGGAAACATCATACAACTTCCATCGTTCAAAATGTAACCTCCAATCAATGAAAACCAATATCTTCCTAATACAACTCCATAATTTGGAGGAAAATCTACTACTATAATAGTAAATATTGTTGTGATGTGAGGAGTTTCACTTATCAATGCACATAAATATTTTATCTCACCATAGGATGGGACTTTTCTTTAATCAATAACATATATACTTTTCCTAATATACTGCATCCCATTCCCATTGATTCCATGACTAACAAAGGTATGATATTGTTCGTAGCTACATTATCAACCAAACAATTGTGTAATACAACATCATGATTTTCTATGGTCATGTAGAATGGTGGGACTTTAGCCGTTGGTCTCACTGATGATTTTTTTTTGTTGCCTGGAATTTATGACAATAGCTTATATTCTTTTGTTTCAATCATAAAGTAGTTTTTAAATATTTCCCCTTTGTTGTGGTATCTTTACCACCTCCATGAAGAGAAAGGTATTTCTGAGTTTGGCCAAATCATCAATCAAATTATAGTTCATCTATGGTGGAGTCTTTTCCTAACTAAAAACTATTTGTTTCTTCACTGATTCTACAATGTTTTCTTTGGTATTTTCTTTTTCTGGTGCTTATTATGTTTTGAGTTTACTCACTTGATCTCTTTTCTGGAAAACATTCTCTTGTAAAATATCATGATCTTCTTGTTCATAAAAAATGTTAAAGGATGATGTACCTTCATCCATCTGTACCAATGCTAAAATTTCATCTTGAATGTTGTCTTCCCCTTGATCATCATTCTCAAAACTTTCCTCTTCAACCATTTCTTCCAATATCACAACATTAGGGTTTGGAAATCTTGGTGCCCTTGGTAGATTCTCTTCATTTCTTTCATTTCTAACTCTTTTATCTTTCAATGGAATTCTTGTATTTTGGTTTGGTGGAACAAAGTTTTTAGTTATTTTCAACTTGGTGATCTCATTCTTCATTTGTTACATAGTTATGCTCATCTGAGCAATATCTATTCTTTGTCTTGTTTATTAAGAAATTTCTAGATCATTTATAACATTAGGGGGGATACCCTAGAGGATCCATCCACCAATTCCTCGATTTTCAACATTTCTTTAAGTTGATGGTCCTTGATTTGAAATGGAAAGAATGTTCATTTGTCTTTGTACCTTCCCAAGAATGATCTTAGGATCAACATTGGTCTCCAACATGAATTCTTCCATATTAGTTTCCTTATGGATGGCTCCATCTAAATAATTTATTTGTGAATATGTAATGACATCATTTAAATTTGCATGCATTGAATTCTTATAACAACCCAAAATAACATGCTCATTTGGTCGCTACTCCTATGGAATTTGACTCAAGGTCTTAAAAAATCGTAGATTAAAATCTCTAATTCTTTTTCTCTTTTTTAGATGAATTTGAGTGAACTGAGTGAGAAATGTATGCTATGCAATGGGCGGTGCATAAATAGTCATAAACATGTTCTCCTAGTCATCAAATGATCTGATTGACTGGGCCGAGAGAGAAAGGTATCATTCACAAGCTGGCCTAATCAATTTCTATAAAAAGGACTCTCAAAATCACATCATCATGTTGAATTAGATGGATATAAAAAACAACTAAGAATAATTCCATGTGTCTCTTTGGATCCATAATATTGTCTCCTGAAAATAATTACAAAACTCCTTGAGGGAGGGTCAGTAATGTATGTTGTTCTCCTGGAAAATTGAGAGGGATGGACCTAGCCCTTTTTCTTAGAAGTATTTGTATTTATTCTCGAATCTCAGGAATCTCATTCTTTTCTACTTTGTCCCCCATAATGAGGGTTATTTTTGTTTATGTTCCTATAACATTGCTATTTGCATAATGAAATTTTGGCCAAAATAAAATATGTAGCAAGGCACTATGGAAGTTATGGAATTTTTACATCATAATGTTTTTTATACACAAGTAGTTTAATAAATACTAGAATAAGGGCCAAATTCATATAGAAAGAACTAAATTTTAAGATCCATTGCAAATTTCCAATCTGCTATATGTTACCAAACTCAAACCTAACCACGAAGGGTGATCTTCAAAGTCCAAATATTTTTATGTTGTCCCTAACAATTTACTCCTATCATGCTATCGATAGTTATGTCAAGTCTTCAAAGACATGAACCTTCACTCGAATACTACCAAAGATCAAGAAAATATGCAAATGGAAACTAGGCATGAACAATCATGAAACTAGGGTTTGTGAAATTATCTTTTTGGGAGTGATTTTTTTTGTTGTTGTGGGACATGTATCACAAGATTTATCTTCATCGGTGACAAAAATTAAGACCATCATACAAACTATACTAGTCAAAACAAGGCACAAAGGTGAAAACACTCAAAACAAAGAGTTTGTAGTGAAATACAATTCACTGCGAAATTTTCTATACCAGACATCTTGGAGGAAATTAAAACACAAAAAAATCGTATTTTCATCATATCGCGCAATATAAAAAATGTTTTTTTTTGAAATTTGTTTTTAGGAGAAACAAAATGTTTTTGACTTTCTGACCAAAACTCAGCCCGACCCAGTTCTTGTTGAATTTTCAATAAGCTAGGTTAACCATGTATTTCATTTCATTTTATCATGTCTTAACCATAAACAAGAATGTTGTAGCAACCAAGATCACAAGAAGAAACACCATGCACAAGAACACAACAAATATCCTGGGCAACCCTTCTCAACAAGGGAAGAAAACCCAACCAAATCCTTTGCTATATTCTTCAAGAGAAATACATTTCACCACCAAGAATGACTTAGAACACAATATGGTGCTTAAGCCCTAGAAGACTAGAGTCCAAGAGAGGTGCGCACATTTTCCCAAGTAGATGTATTTGCTGTAATTTCCAAACACACAATGAAGATATGATTCTACAATGGAGAATCATGCCTTACTTATATTAGAATTGACCAATAAACAAAGGCATCTATTGGCTCAACAGGACCGACCTCTCTAAGTCAAATATATTATTATTATTATAATAAATATTAACAATATTAATTATCCTGTTTATTATTAGTCATATTAAGATAGGGCCGACCTGTACACTTTTCATAATAATTAGGTTTACAGGTAGGTCAGACTCTTGAACAATATATAGAAAAGAATATGATACACCCACTAGAGATCATCCACTAGGGGCACATCCATAAGGATGTCATATATCTGATTCGCTGTATTACACAGAAGAACTAGGTCTTCACACGTTCACCTGTGCTTGTCCACAGGCACGCCCACTCTATAGATCTTCTTTCCCACTTCCACCGACAACAAAATCATCTGGAGTCTTCTTGTCAACCCTGCTGCTCACAGGACGCTAATACATCATCTTCATTTCTGTTCTCATGACGATGCACCCAACACTTTGGGACTTCACATGTTCACCTTGTGCTCAACCACATGCACGTTGTAACTCAAAAAATCTCTTTTCCACTGGATAATCATCTAAAGTTCTCTTTTCCACTGGATAATCATCTGGAGTTCTTCTCAACTCTCTGAATGGAGGAGGTCATCTCTACATTCCCAACTATGTCTCAGACATGAACCATGTACCCTTCTTAGGGGATTTCTCTCAGGTTTGTAAGATGAGAGGAAGACTTCACATAGCTGCAACGATCCACATCTCACAGGTTTGTAAGCTAGAGAATATCTCACATAGCTTCATTCATCAACACTCCCTCTGAGCTAGGGAGGCATTTTTCATCAGGCCAAGTTTCTCATGAAAATACTCTAACTTTGTCTTGGCAAGTGGTTTAGAGAAGATTTCTGCAATTTTTTCATGAGTAGAAAGATACTGTACATGTATTGTCTTCCTCTGCACCATGTCTCTAATATAGTGATACTTGATTTCAATGTGTTTCGATTTTTCATGAAATACTGGGTTCTCAAATAGCTTTACACAGCTTTGGTTGTCACAATGAATAGTTGTTGGATCCATCTCATGATCGAACAAGTATGTCAAAATTTTGCGAAGCCATATAGCTTCATGAAATTCCATGCTCAGTGAAATGTATTTTGCCTCTGTTGTACTCAAATCCACAGAGATTTGTTTTCTGCTGCACCAGGAAACCATGGCTGATCCTAGGGTGAAGCAACTACCTGAGGTGCTCTTTCCGTCTACTGCACTTCCTACCCAATCTGCATCGACATATCCTTCCAGACTTAGGTCCACATTGGATGCATATCTTAGGCCATAACCAATTGTGCCTTGTAAGTATCCTAATACGTGATTTGCAACTATCCAGTGTGTTTGTTTTGGTTGGATCATAAACAGGCTAAGCACATTTACTGCATAGAAAATGTTTGGTCTAGTGTTAACCATATACATCAAAGATCCAATAAGATGTTGATATAAATGTGGATCTACATCTCCTGAATCAATTTTATTCATCTTATTTAAGTCCATTACCATTGGAGTAGGCATGGATTTTCAATCTATCATTTTGAACCTTTTCAGTATCTCCAAAGTATATTTTCCTTGACTTAGGAAAATCTCATTTGATCTCTGCCATACTTCTAGTCCCAAGAAATAATGCATTTGGCACAAATCATTCATTTCAAATTTGGCATATAAGGCTTGCTTGCATTCAGCAATGAGTCCCTCTAAATCGGTGATGAAAAGATCATCCACATATAGAACTAGAATCAAACACTAATTTCCATCAATGTGATAATATAGGTTTGGGTAGGCCATGAATTTTTTGAAACCCAAACTCATCAGGAAACCATCCATTTTATCGTACCAAGCACGTGGTGCTTGTTTTAGACTATATAGGGCTTTCTTCAATCTGCATACATGAGATTTTTCATTGTTTTTAACGAAACCTTCTGGCTATTCAATATAGATTTCTTCCTTAATTTCACCATTGATAAAAGCTGTCTTTACATCCATCTAATGTAGCTTCCAACCCATGGAAGAAACTAGTGCAATGATAGATCGAATGGAGGTATATTTGGCTACTGGTGCAAAAGTCTCTTTATAGTCGACTCCCTCTATTTGTGAGAACCCTTTGGCCACAACTCTTTCTTTATATTTTTCAATACTTCCATCAACAACATGTTTGATTTTAAAAATACATTTGGAAGTCACTATGGAATTTCCCTTTGGTCTTGGGACAATATCCCATACATCATTCTTTAGTATAGATTGATATTATTCAGTCATGGCATATTTCCATACTTGCTCACCTGAGGCTTCTCCATGACAAGTTGGCTTTGAATCAATAATGTGAGTCAAGGATGAAAGGTAGATTGAGAATCTCTTAGGCCTCTTTCTTTGTCTGGTTGCTCCTTGTGGGGATTTATTCCCTTCTGCTTCTTCTAAAGTTTGTCGAGCCCAAGTAGGTATTTTATGTCCAACTGTGATGTTTCTAGGTATATTACTTGGGAAACCCAATCTACTGGATTAATTGGGTCAACTGCCATTGTTGGCTCATCTAGAACAATATCTGTCTCCCTCTAAACTGCTGAATGAGAAGGAGGTATTGTTTCACTATCTATTTCCATCTGAGTTTCTCTGGATTTCTGGAAGGCTACTTCTTATTCAAAATTAACATCTCTGCTTACTTCAATTTGTCTCTACCCTGGGATGTAGATTCGATATGATTTTGAAGATTCACTGTATCCTACAAATGTACCCTTTCTTCCTGAAGGTTCTAGTTTGGATCTCTTTTCTTTGGGTACATGAAGGTACAATGGACATCCAAATATTTTGAAGTGTCTAATCTCAAGCTTCACTTTGGTGAATGCTTCTTCTGGAGTAATTTTCTTCAGGATCTGATGAGGACTACGATTTTGAACATATACTGTTGTCATACATGCTTCTGCCCATAGAGTCATGGATAGACTCTTATCATGTATCATTTATTTAGTTGCCTCAATGATAGTTCTATTCTTCCTTTCAACAACCCCATTTTGTTGAGGATTGTACAAAACTATGAGCTCCCTCTTGATCCATGCTTCAATACAAAAACTGATAAATTATTTTGAGGTGTATTCTCCTCCATTGTCTGATATCAATACTTTGATTTTTCTTCTGGTTGGGTTTTCAACCTGAGATTTGAATTCTTGAAACTTGGAAAGGACTCGATCCTTGTTCTTCAAAAAGTAAATCCAAGTTTTCCTGGAGTGATCATCTATGAAGAGTACATAGTACAAGTACCCATTTAAGGATGGAACAGTCATTGGCCCACTTACATCTGAATGTATCAAGTTCAATATTTCCTTGGATCGGTTATCACTGCTAGGAAAGGATCCTTTAACATTTTTACCAAGGGATGAAATCTTTACAAACACCTTTATGATGGATCTGGATCTCTGGTAGACTTGTTACCATTTTCCCTAGAGATGGAAGAGCTCTATAACGAATGTGAGCAAGTCTTCTATGCCATAACTCACTCAATATGATAGTGCCATGTAGTAAGGCCTGAACTGGTTTGATGGTCAATTTGTATAAGTTATTTTCTTTGACACCAATTACTTTGGAAGAGATGATATGAGAGTCTTTGTGCCATGCAAGGAATCTTCCTTCTGAGAAAGTAATTTTGTAACCTTTGTCTTCAAGGGTCGAAATAGAGACAAGGTTTCTCTTCATTCCTTGTACATATAGAAATTCTTCTAGTTTAAGCTGCATATATGAATCTAGTTGGAAGGTGGAAGTTCCAACTCCTCTCACATTATATGTAGCATCATCTCCAAGGACAACATGTAGATGTGTCTCTTTCTCAATGAAGCATGTTAGATGATTTATAATACCGGTCATGTTCCTAGAGGCACCACTGTCAATTAGCCAAGTATTTTAATTGATAGGAACCATACCTGAGAGTGTTGAGATGTTGATGTCTTCATTGCTTTGGATTTTTGTATTGAGCTTGCTTCCCATCATGAATTTGTTCATCTTCACAAACCCTTGTCAACTAGGCTAGAAAACCTAACGACTAGGCTAGGCTAGAAATTTTAGGTTTTGTTGGGATTATGACTACCAACAATAATCCTTTAATCAATATGATAGCCTTGGTAGGTTGTGGAGCCTTTTCAAGAAATTCTCAAAAATACAATTCAGAATTTTCTGTAGAATTTTGACGAAACCCTAGAAACCCTTAGGGTCAAAATTTTGAAATGCCTGGAATTTAGACCTTATACTTGTTGGAGGTACATTGAAGGAGGTCATACCCTTCTATGTATTTTTCATCCCAAGAATTCAAGTTTTGAGTGGTGAAATCTCTCGGAAAAGGAGGTCGTATGGATTTTCTGGAAACCCTAGGAGGGTCGTACGGTTTCTGCAAATGAGAGAGTGAAGGAGCTGGAAAATTCTTGTGCAATGGGATCTTCAATACCTATGCTTTGATACCATGTTGAATTTTCAATAATGTAGGTTAAGCATGTATTTAATTTCATTTTATAATGTCTTAAACATAAGTAAGAATGTTGTAGCAACCAAGATCACAAGAAGAAACACCATGCACAAGAACACAAGAAATATCCTGGGAAACCCTTCTCAACAAGGGAAGAAAACCCAGCCAAATCCTTTGATATATCCTTCAAGAGAAATACCTTTCACCACCAAGAATTACTTATCACACAAGAGGGTGCTTAAGCCCTAGAAGACTAGTGCCCAAGAGAGGTGCACACCTTTTCCAAAGTAGATGTATTTGCTGTAATTTCCAAAAACCCAAGGAAGATATGATTCTACAATGGAGAACCATCCCTTACTTATATTAGAATTGACCAATCAACAAAGGCATCTATTGGATCAACAAGGTCGACCTCTCTAACTCAAATATATTATTATTATTATTATTATCATAATTAATATTAACAATATTAATTATCCTATTTATTATTAGTCATATTAAGATAGGGCCGACTTGTACCCTTTTCATAATAATTAGGTTTGCAGGTAAGTCAAACTCTTGAACAATATATAGAAAAGGATATGATACACCCACTATTTCTCATCCACTAGGGGCACATCCATAGGGATGTCATAGTTCTTATTCACTGCATTACATAGAAGAACCAAGTCTTCACATGTTCACATGTGCTCGTTCATAGGCACGTCCACTCTACATATTTGCTTTCCCACTGCCACTGCCAGGAGAATCATTTGGATTCTTCTCATCAACTCTACTGCTCAGAGGAGGCTAATACATCAAATTCATTTCTATTCTCATGATGATGCACCCAACGCTTTGGGATTTCACACGTTCACCTTGTGCTCAGCCATAGTCACGTCCTAACTCAATAGATCTCTTTTCCACTGGATAATCATCTGCATTTCTTCTCAACTCTCTGAATGGAGGAGGTCATCTCTACATTCCTAGCTCTGTCTCAGGCATGAAGAACATACCCTTATTAGGGGCTTTCTCTCAGGTTTGTAAGCTGAGAGAAAGACTTCACATAGCTGCAATGAACCACACCTCCCATGTTTGTAACCTGGAAAATGTCTCACATAGCTGCATTAATCAACAATTCTCTGTTTGGGAGAAAATTTGAAAACATCACCTACATGAAAGTTTGCAGCAAATCCTGCAAATGCACTGCAAACTCTAACAATTTGATAAATCCGAATTATGGGAGGGTTTCCAGTTGTCAGAAAGGGTTCAAATTGTTTCCTAGGAGGTAGTTGGACATGAGGAACATGTGTTCTATCACCAGATCAAACAACATGACCTGTTTCAAAAGATATTTACCACAATAGACAAGATCCAAAAAAATAGGAGCTAGGTGGATTTTCTATTTCACTTTGTTGTAAAAACTCCTAGAGAAAAGGGAATCCAATGAAACCACTTGGGATTTGACCTATTTAGTGTAGGAAGGAATGATACACTATATAAAGAAGTTGTTGATTTTCTATGATTAGGAGATTCATGAGATACAAAGGATTTGCAGTGATTTCCTGTTAATTATTGTTTTGTTCAAGTATTCTTCAGTCCATTCAACATAGAGAATCTATGTTTTGCAAACTTTATACTTTATGTTTTTCTCTCCATTCTTCTAATTGATATTATATAAACCTTTATCTGGTATACAGTTTGATTTCCTTTGATTTGTAGGATGTTTATGAATCCATGCCTAATGGTAGCCTACTGATCTGCAGTTTATTACCCTTTCCTTTCTCATAGAGTCTTGACGGTCTACCTGAACATAAACCTGATTTAATCTTTCAATTTTAGAGAATTCAAATGGGTATTGGGCTTGTTATTAAATAATTCTAAGAACAAATCATGGTCCTAATATGTTCTATAACTTTCTCCAACTTCATGAAGTGTAACTTTTTTCTCTTTCTTATTGTTAGTGGAACTTTATAAGATTTCAATTTTTCTTGGATTTACACCCTTCTTCTTTGTCTCAATGTTATCTCTCTTTCTTCCTCCCGAGAAAGGGTTTCCCACGATATTTCGATCTCTTATTTTATTTTTTTTTCAATGCTAAATTATACAATTTATGTAGAACACTCCATTCATTTCCGAGATCGACTTGCAACTAAGGTTGATTGTGTTCCAATCGAGTCATTAATATTTTGGTTTGTGAAACCATCCTTTTGTTCTCCCCAATATGGTTTCCAAAAATGTTGATGTTTAGATTGGTCAAGATCCAAACAACAACCATGAGGATAAAATCCCCCTTCATTTTTATAGAGGTGGTACTCCTATGTTATAGTCTGAAAGATGTAGCTTGAATGTTCTTGGGTTAAACAATCAAAATGGGGGAGTGGTAAATAGTAATCCCCAATATTTATTGCTCGAAAAAAATACAAAATAGTATTCAAACATCAAGAATATTAACATAAAAAGTTCTTAAGAGAAGGACCAAGAATCTTCTAAAGAATGAAATAAAATATATATAGAATATTATACAACAATAAAGAAACCATAATATAAAGGAAAGTCATTCCCCACATCCATCACATGATGATAGAATTTTATCACCCTCATACGAAGGAAAGATAATAGTCCACAATGATAGAGAAATTTAAAAGAGTATTTCATTAAAAAAAAAGAGAATATGATGGGTGCACTTCAAAAATATCATGCTCATAAACTCAGAGTTTCATAAATCATTGAAATTGCACCCCAAAGTAGCTCTCTTGAGAGTTCAAAATAATAGTCTGTTTTAAAATAAAAATATTGTGTTCGTCCAAATGGATTGGGATGAGGCTCATGTGGACCATAAAAAAAATTAGAAGAAGGACGAACCTAAAAGAAGAGAAAGGAGACGATCAGATATCGATTATGGGTTCTCATAGAAAATGAAAATACACAAATGGATGATTTTTGAATAGAAGAATGAAGAATAGTAGACCATGAAAGGTGACCAATTTTTTTACTATGATGGATTCTCTCTCTTGTTATATTCTTGCTAAGGTACCTTTTGTAATCTCTTTCACTAGAATTTTGTGACCGGTTGCAACTACCTCTTCTTGATCTGGTTCTGTTATTCTAGTTAAAACATTCTTTAACCAATTTTCAATATAATCTCTCATTGGTGTGACAATTATTTCTTTCTGTACTTTAATGTCAAATAACAGATTTTTCATATTTCTAAATTCCATTGAAAGTTGGTTTAGTGTATCCTTAATCTCTTCATTTTTTTTACATAACTAACCAACCAACTTTCCACTTATAATTTTTAGTACTTGGTTAGGCTATTAATAACTCAGTTGATGCATTCTTCAACAATTCCAATATTTCTTCAAATTTATCCTTTGACATAAGAATTGAATCTAATATTAAGTGTGGGTTATCCACATAACCAGTTGATCTGACCAAATCGAATTCAATCAATTTTAAATATAATTCCCCTTTTTTAACACATGGTATCATAATCAACTAACATTTCCCTTAGACACTTTACTATTTTTATCCAACATGTTTTAAGTTGCTTTATC
>JZKD02S2118969.1:0-10974 GCA_000966675.3 Picea glauca
CTGTGACCTCTAATCTTTTCTAAAAAAAAAAAAATCTCTCTCAGTACAAGTGAAATTTCAAGTATGACTTTTATCCACTAGCCGAATATCTTTCCGTGATTAAGTTTTTTTTCTTAAAATAACCAAAATCGATAATCCCACAGACGTAGTATTTGATATCAAAGTTTTACAAATAAAAACATTAACAAACTCGCAACGTAATACCAATGATTCCACAAGATCTAACTTTTTACACAAAAGATTTAAAGAAGAATACGCGTTTGATTCACAACGTGACACTTTTAAAACTTTTCTTTATATACAATAAAAAAAAAACCCTCTGCCAGGCTTGGTTACATACGAATAGATAACCCCTACGACTCAACTAACCTGCCCGGTCACCGTGAGATTACAAAATTTTACAAAGAAGAAATACAAAGAGGTGATAAGCCACACTTCCAGGAACATAGGACGAGAACCCGCTAACTACGTATCTCCTATGCTTTGGTCCTCTCTCAGGTTGTCTTTCACGCTTGGCGATGTCTTATGCTCCATTGTCGCCACCATCCACTGCGCCTCGCGTAACTCCACGATCGTGTCTTGTGCTTCCCTAAGTTGTCTCTACAGCCAAACGATGCTCCCCCCGCGACCTTGCAGCGATGGTATCCTCTAAGTTTTTACCGCCAACTGACGCTGCAGTTCCCTATTCTCTTGGTAAAGCTCGACTATTGCAATTTGAGCCTGCTCTAGTTGTTGAGCGGATTTTTTGACGGAAGCTCATGACTCTTCGACCCTCGCCTTTCTTCTTCTGCCTCCTTTGCCAGTGGTCTTGACCAACTCCGAACGATCGGTAGGCATTACAGACTCCTCAAGGGTTGGATGCACACTCAGTTCGGCCTTGGGGCGGTCCCCCTCTCCTTCCCGAATTTTCTTCTTAGGCCTTCCTCTTCTCCACGGTTTCGGTCCCGGAGAAGGCGCAGTCTCTAGCTTATTTCTCTCGGACGTATCTGCGACCACCCCAAGCCCGTGTGTAGACGCTGACGCTGCCTCCGGGTAGATAGTTGTACCTCTTGAAGCCCACAAGAAGGAGTCCCAGGTGCGCTGGGGCTGAGACCTTGCACTCCGGCTGCCTTGTGGACCTCGTCCCGTGTTTTAAGGAGATCCCATGATCGCAAAGCATAAGAGACTCAAGGCGTTCGCAGATGGCAAAGGATTACTCAACTGGACGTTGCCGAGACGAAATTACCAAACCAGTTCCCCAGGGAATATGAGCTTGGCATATAAGGATTGCTCGCAAAAATCTTGGATTTATAGGGAAATCAAAGAGCGACACTAGGCTCGCCAGCATAATGCTCGTGCCTCGCGACATGATGTTTAAATTTTTTCGGCACACCACAACTAATCGACGGATGCGATCCAGAAATGAAACCGCCATCTATTGGGGTTGCAGGAAAGCATGCAGTACAATCCTTTCGATCCTTTTTGAACTTTCGAACTTCCATTATTTATAAATGACGCTTGGCACGCTTGGTGGTACGAGTTATGAAGGCATTTGACAACCTTCTCTGTACGATATCCGACCTCTAGGGAGAACACACGCGCATAATTCGTCCTCGACGCCCTTTTTCCCAAAGGTCAAGTAATTACTGTGATAATTATACATTCATGTCTATCGTACTTGATTATCCGCACTACAACGTGCTGAGGTGTTCATTTATACCAAAGAGGAGCGCGACTTTACAGGTCACTCGAAGGAAGCGTTTGGGGTCATGTAAGTATTAAAAACGACTGGGACTAGCAAGCTGCACATGTACGTGTTGATCTGTTGTTTATTTATGTCAGATCATGGGTTGTTTGATTGCTAAAATACTTATGTTTAATTGCAGGAAGAATCTTCTCAATCACCGACCAGAGTTTGTCCTATGATCCCTCCGAAGAATTGAAAGAATCGCCGAAGCGATGAAGTATGTCGAGCTCCTGATTTCGGCATCCCGATATTAATCGACCTAAGCAGAACGATCAAGCTGTGCACCGAAAAAGATGCATCATGAGCCGAAGAATGTGCAAAGGACATCCAATCAAAGCCAGAGCCATACTTCAGAATTTGAACTTCAACCTTGCAAAATATCGAGCGCACGCAACAGACATCAGGGGAATCTATGCGGCTCCAATGGAACAACACAGGTTTCCATGGGCCAACACCTGTAAAGAACTCTTTATCAGATGGTCTGATTATGAAAGAGTCCACCCTTTTCAAGAAACAACTCGGGTGGACTGTTGAAAAATTGTTCGATGATGACGCCACGTGGCGATTCTTGATTAGCTCAAATTGTATTTTACCGTTAATTACTGTTAAGACTTTATATTATAAATAGGAACATCGACCGATGGTCAAAAGGTCGATGGTTTGTTGTAAGAACTATTTTCTTTCTGGCTGTTAAGAATTATTTTGAAGCTGCTATGAATTTAGAAGTCCTTCTGGACTAGAGACGAACTGTTTTCATCAGATGTATGTGATTGGAGTTGGAGAAGAATTACTTCCTTTCCTGTTCCACGAATGTTGCAGTAAATGAGTAAGAGCAATTAATTCCGCTGTCAAGTTATCTGGTGCAATGTTTTAATGTTCCTTGCTTTAAATGATGAAAGTAAATCATTGTGCTTCTAAGTGATTAATGTCTTGGTAGATGAATTATTTTTCTTACTGTGACATTGATTATAGTTTTATTTCTTTCTTTGTGCTAAGTAGTTTACCTCAGCTATGTGATGAATGTCTTGGTAGATGAATTATTTTGCTTATCATGACATTGATTACAATTGTATTTCTTTCTCTATGCTAAGTAGTTTACCTCAACTATGTGATGAATGTCTCGGTAGATGAATTATTTTGCTTACCCTGATCTTGATCATATATGCGTTTTTTTTCTGTTAAGTAGCTTTCTCAGACAAAAGTTGGATGCTCTTTCGGTTAAAGTATTATTACTAAGCCCCTTTGGCATAGGATCGTTGTCTGCATGTTCGAGTAGCGGGTTATCCCAAGCTTGACCCCTTCCCAATATTTAAAACTCTTGTCCTATCTTAGTCAAGTTGGTTTATACTGGCTTGCATCTCTTATACCTGCCCCACCTAAGAGAAATTACTGAAAAAACTGTCTTAAGCGAAGGAAGAACATTCACCAGAAAACACAAAAGCTCATCGATAATTTGGCTAGATTGTAAGCTCTGGAGAACCATTCCACTCCAAACGTCGCAGAGTCTAATTGGGCCTCGGTGGCGGGTTTGGTTCCTGCTGTTGAATCAGAGGATTTAAGCCCCATCAACAACTACCTCATGGGAAAGAGGTTTGAGCTAAGAACAGACCACAATGGCCTGCAATATTTATTTGATCAGCCAAATCTAAATGCTAGGCAAAGCAGATGGTTAGAATTTCTAAGCGAATATAAGTTTGATATAAAGCATATCAAAGGGAAATAAAATAAAGTGGTTGATGCACTCAGTAGGAGGGTGCATGAACTACATGCTACAACCATCAACATGTATCAGACTGATGTTAAAAGAAAAATTCTGGAGGAAAATACAGATCTGCAGTACAAAGAATTGGTAGCAATTCTACAACAGGGTAAGATACTTCGGAAGATGGATATTTATAAGTTGGGAGTAGATGGAATACTGTTGCACAAGAACATAATTTTCGTACCAAATGTCCAGCACTTGAAATGTATAATTTTGCATGAGATGCATAATGTTCCTTATGCAGGTACCCTGGATATCAGAAAACCGTAGCAGCGGTCAAGAGCCAATACTTTTGGCCAGGTATGAAGAGAGAGATAGCAGGATACATCGCAAGATGTATGGAATGCCAGAAAGTTAAAGCAGAACATAGGCACCTAGCAGGATTGTTGCAACCTTTGCCCATTCCTGAATGGAAGTGGGAAGTGGTGACAATGGATTTTATTATGGGATTGCCTAGGACAGGCAAGATGCATGATTCAATTATGGTGGTGGTGGACAAGCTTACAAAAGATTCCCATTTTATTCCACTAAAAACTACTCACAAGGCAACAGATGTCGCTGATATTTTCATGAAGGAAGTGGCATGATTGCACAGAATTCCTAAAACGATTGTGTCTAACAGAGACCCGAAATTCACCTCAAATTTCTGGAAAGGATTGTTCAAAAGATTTAGAATGAATCTGAACTTTAGTACATCTTATCATCCCGAGTTTGATGGACAGATAGAAAGAGTGAATAGGGTGATAGAAGATATGTTGAGAATGTATGTGATGGACAAACCATCGAAATGAGAAGACTACCTACACTTGGTAGAATTCACTTACAATAATGGGTATCAGGTGTCAGTGAAGATGAGCCCATTTGAAGCACTTTACGATAGAAGGTGCAACACTCCAGTAAGCTGGGATAACCCAGCTGATAAAACAGTAGTCGGGCCAGAATTGCTCAAGGAAATGGAGGACTTAGAAATTAAGCAGAATTTGAAAGCTGTCCAAGACAAACATAAAAGTTATGCTGATAAAAACATAATCCATAGAGAATTCAAAGTGGGTGATCATGTTTTCTTGAAAGTGAAAGCTAATAGGAGCTCCCTAAAGATGGGAAGCTGTGCCAAGTTAGCAGCGAGATTTTATGGACCATTTTAAATCCTAGAGAGGATTGGTCCAGTTGCTTATATGATTGCATTGCCTGCATCTATGTCTATTCATAATGTCTTCCATGTATCATTGCTAAAGAAATATATACCCGATGCTAATCATGTTATTGATTGGAATGTGATTCAGGTGGGGCAAGAGGGCGCTTTTCAAGTGCATCTGGTGTGCGTTTTGGACCAGAAAGTCAAACAGCTCCAGAACCGAGCCATAGGGCTTGTAAAGGTTCAATGGACCTGGTACGGCCCTGAGGATGCTACTTGGGAGCATGAAGATGCAATGCGGACAGAATACCCGCATCTTTTTAAATATTTTTGAAAAATCTGATATATATGGGTGTATGATGCACTGAGGATAGTGCATAAATAAGGGGAGGGGATTGTAATATCCCTCGAGCGAACCCAATTGTAAATGTAATATAAATATACTTAAGTTGGTGAGTTGTTCTGACCTCATTTGATAATGCACATCATGTGGCATAGTGCGCGCATGAACTGCGCAGTAAAATGATGTAATATGCACTTCGTAAGATACTGCGTGCAGTAACTAAAGGGCGCGCAACCTTGAGGACAACAGATACCGCTCGTAGTAACTAAGGTGCGCGCAATACTAAGGTCAACAAATCTTTATGTATATGACATGCATTATAGGCTGGTGAGCCAGTATCATAAGCGAGAATGCTTATGTTTTGGTATTAGGCCGGAACACCTAGATGTCAAGGGCCAATGCGCCTACTTTGTACATGACTCGTGATTAATATAAAATACATCACTGCGCACAGACCGACCATGATAAAAGAGATGGGGGATTGAACTTCACGAGTTAGGGAAAGGGAGGGCCAAAAGTCAAGGGAATATTATATTAATATTTCCTAAAACATAAAGTATGGATAAATAGTTTATCCTAAGTTCTAAAGTTGGGGACAAGTGGACAAAAGTAACTTCCGATATGACAAGTGTCAAGTTGGGGACATGCATTCATATCGTGGGGAAACTTAGCTGAGGGGGGGATTTTTTTCTCACAGATACCTTACAAGCGCGACGAAGGGGGGAACCATCATGCTGACCATCACTTTTCACAAAGAGTTCACAGTGATTCCAAAGCACACTCAGTTATCCAGTCAATGACTCCATGACCATTTCACTCATACATTCTATTATCTTTGAGACAACCATTTCACCTTTCCGAAGCCTGTTTTCCCACCCTTTTTGGTTGGTGTACCTGGTTAGCTTGGAGCGGGATTGAAGAAACGGGTTGTTAGGCTTGTGAGCAATTCTTTGAGCAAGAGAATTGCTAGGGATTGATTTCCGTAGGTGCTAAACTGCAGCTACAACGCTCTGAGACTTCCGGTCTGGCATGTTGCTGAAGCCCTGGAAGGGAAGTGGGGCAGCTGAGGGACTGTTGAGCAGAGAAGGGGCACACTTCCTTGGGTGGGACATGCATGTGGGGAATGAGAGGTTGTAGGCTGTTAGTTGAGTGAGCACTTGAGACATAGTCTTTCCTGTTGTCCATGAGACTTAGCCTGGATAAGAATCCCTTTACCCTAGGTGGAGTTCAGTCCCAACTCGGGGGTGATTCACTGTTGAGAGTGATGAACAATGTAGTATATGGCTGGGAGGTTCGTGGACGGTCTGTAAGCAGTTGGTGAAAGTCTTTCTAAGATAAGTACCAATTGTATGATATATTGATATGTTTTGTTATTTACATGCCTATGTTACAATTTTATCATATATACGACTATGATTGCTTGTGTGCTTATGGGTAATTTCCTGTAAATGATGCATATTGGTAATTACTGTTATTTTAATATAAAAGTCGTATGTTACAGAAAGTAATTGTTTGTTTATGTTTAGATGTAAATCTTTCGCGAGCGTGTTGTATGTATATGTTTTAGTTGCATGTAGTCTAAAGAGTAAATTTAGGTGGCATTGTTTAGTTGACTACTGGGTATGCTACTGTATGTTCCACAGTATGGGAACGAAAGTGTTCCCTAGAGTAGCATGGCCCAGCCTGATGGCTGGGAATCTTACCAACTGGCATCAGAGCATGAGTGGTTTCTCTGGAGTGGCGTACCCCGACCTCAAGTTGGTCGGGGGGATCGTTACACCTCTCACACCCCTGTGAGTGCTACTATATTGGGATCAACTTTTCTTGGTTCCACTTCCCAAGGTCAACCATCCACTAGCTCTCCTTTACAAGGAAACAGGGGGCAGACTTCTTTTCAAGGAGGAAGTACAAACCCACCTAACCCCCCTCAAGGGTCAGGTACACAAACCGCTCACACCATGGCTGGAACCAATCCTCCACCACCACTCCAGATGCCATATTTGGCCTTCCTCAACATACCGGATCTGAGAAAACTCACGAATGACCCTATATTGCACGACCCCACATGGCCTGCAGTGCTTACCAAACTACCTTCGGACATTCCCAAGTTTGAAGGAAAGGTGGGAGAAGATCCCGCCAATCATATCACGACCTTCCATTTATGGTGCTCTTCAAACAACATCATGGAAGACTTCGTCCGTTTAAGGTTATTTCAGCGCACACTCACAGGCCCATCAACCAAGTGGTATGTAGATGGAAAATTAGGGTCCCATGTGACTTTTGAATCATTGGCCAAAACATTCGTGACCTTCTTTCAACTACCAATCTGCCATTACAATGGTCTAGAACTGCTCTCGGAGTTTAAACAAACCTCAACCACACATATTGCCGACCACATTCACGAATGGCGTTGGCGACGTGGTTTATGCAAAGCAGAAACCACCAAGCAACAATGCCTCGATTGGTTTCTCAGATCACTTGTCCCTCTCCTTGCCAAAGATGTGGCCTCCACCTTCCCCCAAAGTGAAGAGGAAGCCATCAACAAGGCTCAACAATACGACCTTATTTATTCACAGTTAGGATACTTATATACGGTACTACCTGATGCCTCGAGACCTGTACCATTCAGCCAGGACAAACCTGGGATGTCTCACTCAACGGATAGATTGATTGGTACCACAACACACCACAATCTGTACACCCAACCACCACCCATGTACGGTACACCCGAATATCCATCGATATATGGAGGACCCCCTTGTTATCCTCCTCCCCCTTATCAACATCCATACCCTGTTGTCCTCCCTCCACCCATAAGTGGACCCTTGTTGACACCCATGATGCGTCCGACTGTTCAACCAAGTTCTGGTACCGTTACACCCTGAGTACTAGTGAAAGCGCTACACCTTCCTATGCACCCTACAGGTCATTACCACAAAATAATCCGTACTTTCCATTTCCTGGTTCTCCACAACCCATTGCTCCTCCACAAGGACAACCACACGTTGGGGTTAACTTTTTTCAACCCTCTCCTATTCAACAATTTCAAAATTTTGAACAACCAAATACGGAAAATCCGGCGCATCAGCCGAATAATGCCAAAAATAAAGGAAAAAACCGAAATAATAATAACCCGAGACCAGGGGGAAACAACCCCCAACAAAACCAACCTGCTGGGGGAAACCAGAATCAGGGGAACTAGAACCCCCAAGGGGGCAATAACAACAAACCCCAAGGGAGGAATAACAATAACAACCTCCGGACGAACTTCCCTTGTGCCCTTTGCAGTGAGCATGGTCATTATACTCACCATTGCCCCCAAATCGCCGACTTCAAACGAATGAAAGATTCCATGAATGTGCCACGTCCTCCAGCGTCGCCTGCCCCTCAGTAAGCCCCACAACAGTATTTGCAATAACCACCCCCGATGGTGTTGCAAAACCCTATTCCACATCAAGGTGTGATGAATACCCAGCAGGAAATGCACCCTGCCCCACCAGAGATGGGACAATATCAAAACCCTGGGAATCCGATGGATCACATTATCCTCCTCACTAGCGAAGAAGAAATTCTTTTACAAACGCGCAATCGTCAATACAAAGCACCCCCTAAATCTACTCCCACCACTTCAGAGGTAGTTCCAGTTACAACCGAACAACCTTTTATGATTCCATGCCCTAACACTGAACCACCCATTCGTATTCCTCGCATCCCGTTACGACGGAATGTCAATAACCCTCAGGTTAGGGAGACATAAAATTACAGTTTGCTCGATGACTTGGCGCAATCTCCAACAACCATGTCAATCTTGGAGGTCCTCCAAACCTGTCCCACTCAATAGAAATCATTTCTTTCCACCTTGGGGGCAGTCGACCCTGCTGATACTAGACTCATCACATTTGATCTAGATTTTGGGGAACCCCGTCTCCCCGCTTTGGTAGCTTTCCAAATACCAGTCAAAATTCAGAACATCACAGTTCATTGATGCATCATTGATGAAGGTGCATCCACATGCATCATGTCCAAAACGGTATGGCAGAAACTTGTCTCCCCTGAGCTAATACCATCCACCATCACTTTGAGAGCTTATGATGGACGACCATCCTCTCCTGAAGGGCTCTTTCAAAATGTCCCCGTTGAACTCGGGGGAAAAACCATTCTTATTGACATTGAGGTTATTGATGCCCCACTCGATTACAACATCTTTTTTGGCGGTAGCTATATGTACGCTATGAAGGTTGTGGCCTCTTTTGTGTTTCAAACGATGATGTTCCCCCACAACAGGAAGATCATCATCATCGACCAAGTTTCGCATTACGAGCCTAACCATTCCTCCAACATTGATAACATCCTACTTCTTGTCCACACTAATTTTGACGCCTACCCACTCATAGAGACGGGCCCCAAAATTTTCAAGGACCCATCCTTACTAGGGACATACCATGGAGCAACACCGCTCATCTATCCCTCCGCACAAGTGTGTGTCATATCTTCTGATGGCACTGAAATGGGAGATACCGTTCCTCTCACAGAGGCTACTCCACTCCCCCATTTCCGACTAGTGGAAGAAATCCTACCTAAGGCATTACTTGAGAACCCTATGACACCTCTTACCCCCGATTTCACCCTTCCCCAAGGGAAAATCCCGATTTGGGAAACCATCCCCCAATCCATCACCCAAATTCCCTTCTTCTACCCCCCACTGGGCGTACAAGATTTTCAGGTAGCCGCCACGCTTACCCTTCCCAACATGGTGCTTGCCATTCTGGTATGGTATCTACACCCACCCGCGATGGTCCCTCAACCATCCCTCCCTCCCCAATCCGAGGGAATCCCGATGCATATTCGAGTACTAATTCCAACCCCACCACCTTCACCCCCACCTACCAACACCACCACCACAGCTGGGGGCAGGCGAAAGAAGAAAGAGCCCATCGCTCCACTTCCTCCTTGAGTTCAACCTCCTTGCGCACTATGCGAGAGAGAAGGACACAATACAAATAGATGTCCCTCTCTCTCCGAGTTATGCAACCTGATCCAACTCCCTCGAGCGACCACATCGCCCGTCGCTTCACCAAGCACACCAAGCACACCTAGTTTTACCACCACGTCCCCTACTACACACAGTAAAGGGTTGCAAACTAGATTCGCACATGCCATCTGTTCAGAGTATGGCCATTACACCCACCATTGCCTCGCGTACCTTAGTTTGGACAGATGCTCACGACAGTACACCAGAGATTTCAGCAAGAGCCCTCTCCACCCACGTCATCAAGTACCCGAGTCACTGAAATCCATTATGTCACAACCTCAGTCAACGAATGGATGAGATGTCCTTTCTCTCTCTGTGACTCACTTGATCATTTCACATATCAGTGTCCTACAATTATTGAATACAGGCGTCGTCAAATGGCCCTTATTCAAAATCCTCTAACCACCCCACTTCCGGTGATACAAGTGATTCCCCTTATTCCATCTCTAGATACTACCCACATCATATCCCCTGAACCCAAGTCACTTCTGACCCCTTCATGGTTCATGGATAGACTGTCTGAGGATATGCCCCCAAATCCCCCCAATTCTCCGGTTCATTTCCCTCGGGAAATTTTATCCCCAACCATAGTCTACAACCCACAATGTCTAGACATTTGGTTTATGCCAAGTGTTAGCGCTCTGTAAATTTCCAAGAGGTTGTTAAGAAGAAGAAATCTACGAGAGGTAACTTTATCCAACCGCTTTTGAAGCTAGGATCTAGCCCTTCCAACTTCAGAGAGGGATCTCTCTATATAATTTAGATTGGTTTCAAATTTTTAAATATTAGGCTATATAAATAGATAAGTCGATTTTGTGTTGTAGTGTTTGTCGAGTTGGTTGAGATAGTTTACACATCCATTGGGCTATGGGGTCCGTGTCGTAAAGATGAAATCCGAACCAGAAAAAACAAAGGAAACTTTCACAGGGCGAGATAATATAATCACTGGATTCCTTAGGAGCATAAATGAGGAATA
>JZKD02S2118991.1:0-12735 GCA_000966675.3 Picea glauca
TTGTGTATTTCTCAGTGATTGTGTGTTATGCTATTGTTATCTATTGAAATGCAAAGAACTATAATAATGGCTTAAACATTAACATATCTTACGTACAAGGTTCACAACAAGCTCGGAATCTCCAAATACTATAAGGTGACCAAAACCTAGATTATAGGAGTTTTCAATGCCTAATAGTAAAGCTTCGAATTAAGTGACATTGTTTGTGCAAGAAAACTCCAACCTATAAGAAAAGTTATGAATTTTCCCCACGAGAGAGTACAGGATAATGCCAGCTTTGTTTCCTTCATTAGAGCATGAACCATCAAAGTGCATGTGCCACATACCGTCGTCTAGGTCGATTTGGTCCAAGGGAATGTTATCCTCCTCGTAAAATATGGAATACACCCCTAGGTCCTTCTCGATATAATTCACTTTAGGTTGTGGAACACTCTCTATATAAGGTGAAATCCTTCCCTCTCTAAGGAAAATGATGCTTTTACCATCCCGAGGAATGGATAAGTGTGTCCCGTAGAGTGAGAGGTATCCACTTGTCAAGGCTTGCCAATATCTTCCTAAGATGATTGAGTAATTGCTTACTGGCATATCAATTACCTAAATATTAAGGGTTGTCCTTATTTTTGGGTGTGCACACAAAACCAAGGTCACATATTTGATCTCACCTATGGTCGTTTGTTGTAAACTATTATAAGAGAGCATGCTTCGGGAATTTTCATTTGTACAAGATAAGCCTAGCTCTTCCATAATAATCTTCGACAATACACTTGGGCCCGAACCACTGTCAATGATGCAACAATGGGCAATATTATCCATAATTTTTACAGAAATATAAAAAGGGGGATTTTTTACANTTTACCTCTTTAGATAGGTTGGTTACAATGGAAGCCTTTCCTTCCATGAATTGTTTTAGATGCCTCTCTTGTTCAAGGATGACAACCATGTCCAAAAGGGTTGCATCTACTTTGATGTTGGCTAACTGATTTAGGATATTGTATTTGGAAGAGGGTAGAGGGTAAGTAGTTCCTTGAATATCAGGAATCTTAGGGGCCTGAATAGTAGCAGCTGGTGAGGATGAGCTCGGGCTAGAAGAATTGCGGGGAGGATCATATTTACCTTTGGGAGCGTAGGATTTTTTCCTAGTATTTATGATCATGACATCTTCTGGCTCTACAAAATCTAGGACAATGATGGTAGTTTCTGGTCTTTTACCAAAGATCTTATCTATGGCACTCTTCTTTACATCACATGTGGTTTCCTCGTGGTGTTCCTCGCAAAATTTACACCAACTCTGAGGCGTGATAGCTTTAGGCAGAAAATTATTTTCAGTTGGATTTCTAAAGGGGGTTGCAAAAGAGGATGAAGCTCCAGTGGTGAAAGGGGAGACATCTCCTTTCACTCATAATTACCATATGATTATTCATGTCTTGTACAAGTTGTAAGAGGGTGGACATGTTTGTCTGTTTAACTAATTCTCTCTGAGGAAGACCTATTCTTTCGAGTTGTTATTCATAATCTAAACACGTATGCAAAGCGGAACCGAGGTTATCAATGGATTTTTCCTCAAGCCTATGACGATAGGGGGAGGGTAATGCATTATAATAATGCATGAAAGTAGCTTGGTTCCGAGGTCGAATGAGTTCATGGATTTGATTGTATAACTTAGTGAAACGCAAGTTGAAGGACTTGATGGTCTCACCATCCTTATAGGCGATGTTATTGTACTCCTGTAACTGCTCAGGTGGAATTTTAGATTGCCCATAGGTGTATTTGAACCAATAGACTAACTCCTCCCAAGTAGACATAATCTTAGAAGGAAGGTCAAAAAAATCAATCGCAACCTTTCCTTCCAAGGAATTGACAAATAAGCACATGCAAGTATCATTGTCATTGGCTCATGCGTTGTGACAGGCATTAGAAAATTCCACCAGGTGTTCATTTGTAGTGACAATATTATTCCCCGAAAACCTAGGAAGATGCTCTTTGAATTTATGAAGTAGACGAGTAGCAGGTGCTAGGTTAAGAGGAGAGGAAACATGCCACGGTGTGGTTGTAGTGTCTTCTTCAAATTGAAAAAGCCCATACTTTTTAATGACTTTGGTGGGGTTTGTGGTAGATAGGACAGCTACCAATCAATGATGAAGCTAAAGATTCAGAGGAGGAAGCACTTCCAGTGCCACTAGAGCCACCACTAGATGCCATCTTGTGAATGATAGGTAAGGAAGATAAAGACAAAATGGAAGAATCAGACAAGGTTCTCCTTAGAGTACTTTGTTGGGTTGATAACACAACGTTCATTCTTCCTATTTCAGAAATAGTATTAATTTCACGTGATAAGCCTCTTCTTCTCCTAGAAACATGAGGCTCTAAGGACATGAAAAGAAGGTTATTGTTGATTTCTAGGTTGTCTATGTCTAGCTTCCCAACGTTCTTTGGCACTAATGTTTCGTTCAATTATTGCCCATGAATGATTAAGCTCAGAGCGAGTATTAGCAGTGTCTAAAATGGTGTTAAACAAATTCAAAGCAATGTTGGTCTGATCTTGAAGACCAGGCTCAATATTGGGCTACCTTGCAATAGGTACAGTCATTAAGAGATAAAACAGTCAAAGAATCAATATCAGAAAAACAGATGTATTTGATGATAATCAATCATAAAAATCAACCAGAGAGATATTGAATATCTCCCCAGTATGGTCGCCAAATAAATGTTGAGGAAAATATATGAAGGATATTACTCAAGCATTTTGAGATCTTACTTGGATAAAGCAAGATAGACGGGAATATCATCCTATGTTTATAGCAATCAAAATTTGTATCATAATTCACAAGTATTGATTACAAGTGTTTAGGCTAATCTTTTTTATAAATGAAAGCTTGCTAGAAAATTATGTTTTTATGTAATTTTCTAAAAATAACATATGCTGAAATAAATATAGAGGCAAAAGTAAAAACACCAAGTCAATAATCAAAACAGATGAAACATAAAGCAATTGTTTATTCCATTCTAATTTATCAAAAGAATTGTTCTCTTTACAAAATTCTCTGAGGAAGTTTTGGACCAAAGTCAAACTTATATGTCCCCGATGAAAACCATACAAAAGGACTTATGAAAGAAAGTAAAAAATTGAACTTTAAAAGTTGGATCAGCGTGCCACAGATTGTTGCCCACTCGACTCTGCACAATAGTCTTTGTCAGTCATGAAATTTAATTCACAAACAGGCAATTCTACACAAACTATCAAAGATTGATCAACACCTCTGGAAAACAAGTGTATGAATGATGTAATTCAACCTTGAATCTTGTTGTGTACAATAGGACCCTGCTATCATAAAAGAGAATTAGGCTTTCAATGAATTAAAGAATGAATGAAAACTGAATTATCTCAACAAAACTCAAAGAGAAGACYTTAGTATGCTTCKATTTTTATTCTCCYCTTGTTYCTCCTTTTYCTTTTGCCTTTAAGMAATTARAATTAGTTGAAGTASTTGAACCAATTMTTTAGTTAAGTTAACTAAAACTCAACMAACTTTTTAGTTAAGGGGGGGAAATAATAAAATCRTAATAAGGGTTTTAAATAAATAATAACTAGTAGGTGGGACCCCTTGTGAYTCCCTTTAGTCTTTTAACAAACATAGCACAACTAGTTAATCAATCAAAACATACCTCCTTGTGACTCCCATSATCTTCTCATAATTTGACAGTTTWTATCAATGATAATTGAAATTATTTYCAAAAATATATTATCCACATATCCAAAAAATAGTGTGTTGTYCAAAATTTTAGAAGTCAACTGTTCTCARCAATGAATAAATAAAAACACTTAAAAACCATATTTGCCACTCTGGGAGCCAATATTTCCCTTRTTGTTGTTGTCACCCTTTGATCTCTMTGAATTTGCCTTAGKTTGTGTGGAGCCTTTAGGCCTAATMTCACTGATCATATGAAAGAAATCATYTCTCAAATGCATGCGGGAGGACACAGATTTGGCAGAGTCATTTGARGGTGAGGAGGGRGMAACAAYGGATTTTCCTTTGTCAAGGGCATGGTRGGCCTCGGTTTTTAACCTTTTKCTTGCATGGGAAKACTATACTGGTGAGTGGACAGGGGCAKCTTGGACAATTTGATTAGCARGTGGAGGAGAAGGTAAAGACAAGTTAGGCYAGCCACGATRTTGGGAGACTSTYRGGTGGACAATCTYTTGTCATYYGTCGTTTTCAGGGACTTCAGGTTGCAGTGAGACATGAGGGGGCAATGGGATACYAGGGACATGTGGGGCTTGGAAGGGAGGAATTTTTKRCCTAGGTTGGACCATGCCTTGCCCAATCCARTTAAAAAATMCARCTTGGAATAGYTGGCCCAAATCTTGCAAGTATGCATCAAAGTGTATAGAGAAMCTTGGCCTTCTAGGGCCCATGTTCCAATTTYCTCYTCCTATGTTACCCMTGACATGGATACCTCTGTTGAAAAAGCTCATTTYTGTATGCATTATTGATTAGCAAATAGTTTCTTCAACAACCATACATGACATCTCTTTTAAATATGAAACAAAGTTTGGATCARCAACATATCAGACTCATGCAATCYAATCCATACAAATCGTTTAATACTTKTCAATGAGAAGGGAGTGAATAAGGGTTCTGGGATATGTGACRGATTGTATTTAKYRAAAAGTGTTAAAATGAGGGGRAATAGATCATGATTACTGCTCAACAAATTACCAAAYAATCMACTGTATCGTAAATCAAAAAAATTGTATCAYTGTAATTCATCCTTGTGCKATCCTTTAATTGTCATAATACAKAATTTATCTTAACTATAATTAAATTTTAAAAAYAGGAAGTGGATAGTGAATATTGGAAGGCGARGGGACTTGTAATGTGCGAAAAGTGAAATAAYGGTAGGAAAAGAAYGAATATTGTTTGTAAAACCAATGAAGTTATCCATAAAAACAACCTTGTATTCAATGCAAGGATATCAATACCAATTAAMAATTTCTATGTGTCAAAAATTTTCACTGTCCCACATCCAATTTCTTTATGATTCTCAATTAACACARTGTATAATCATACTCAAAATCAYTATGCMTTTCAACCTTCTTGKTAAGAGAATACKTGTTTCTTTTCACTTCCTWCCCTWTTTTATTTAAAACAAAATCAAARGGAACACACAATCAYATTGCTTCATYTCTGTCCARCATATATTCCTATAAAATATCAACTACTTCCCATAATTCGCAATTGCCCAAATCAAACATAGACACAGGTCTTTTCCCAAGTTGAAYAKACTTTTTAAAAMTTGCCYGATTTCATTCTTTTGATAATATTAACCAATAAAACTTGCAATGAAAYCATAATACAAAACCCAAGCTTCATTTTTKATGGTGCAATTAAATAAAACAAYGCACGATGTCTCCATAATCCATACATAGTAAACAAYGAAGTCACAACCATCATTTTCCCTAACCTGTAATGATCCTGATTGGGGCTAATAAAACACACAGCARCCACCAACTAACAATTGASACCACAYTGTAGGAACACAATGATCCAATGCATAACRAAAAGAGGCAACCCTCTGACTRTACATTACCATTTWCTCCCAATCAACCAATTTAATSAAAAAATGAGCTAGGTTATCGATGCARTTGTCACAACAAAAGGAGGCARCTCATCGAWTGTATACCAAATCTCATCCCCAATTACAACTTTCCAACWACTCAATCAAATAGAGACGAGATAATACTTAAAGMAACTRTCGAAACCACTCAACCAATCTATGACAGTCAACAAGATACCCGATAAGAGTGTGAATAGTTGGGGTTATCAAAATCRGGCTCTGTAACAATGAACACAAGAATTAATCAAGAATTCGCTCATTCATCAAAGAACAAAGAGACTGGAGGTTGAACATATCAACAATAGGCAGCGACCCTTTGAAACAAGCATGGTGGAACGGCAAGATTTTATAACTCTTTGTTTTTGTAATAGTGTGTCAGTTCAACACCAGGTAGGGTAGGAAACAATGCAGAAGAGGAACGATTGCTCACTGGACAGTAACAAATATCAAGAACATGCAGAGGCATAACCATTGCACATTTCTCAAGGGACAAACCAATTTATAACAATGCCAATGGAAATGCAGACCCGAGGTATCACGAACAACCCTAAAGCATACATCTTGGCATAATGGCCATCCCATAACCAACTCTTCGATGCCAATACCACAAAAATAATCCCACGACCATGGCTCTRGAAGATACACAGTGACCAAAAGGTAGTTCGAAAACATATACAACAACCCCATAGCAACCTGAATACAACCGGACATCGTCACCATAACTRTGATGGAGTGGCCAACAAGGATAAACAGAGCAAAACCCTCCAACAAAATACCCATAACTTCTTAAAAAAACAAAGAGCCATCATAGTTTTCACCAAACAGAACAACTAACRAAATCATAACTTCAACAACCAATTCTTTAATTTGAAAAACGAATAACCACACAGTCATTCTAGAGAGAAKACCCACGTGTTTACACAGTTGCCAATCTCAGGAAAACACAAACCAACACATTACTGAGCCATCGTTCATTTCATACACAGATCAAATTTCATGGATGGGAGAAAAKAACCATACATGTAACCAATGGCTTTTAACAAGGGCGAGTTGGTCGAGAAGTTCCTCCCAGGCTTGAATCTCAGAGATTAACCACCATCAAAACCAAATGAAACAATAAATKTKCCTGGGTGACAGCACAATGGGACAARTATGGAGTGACGTGCATTTACTGCACATCGCTTCCATCTTCCTCACATTCAATTTCATAGTACACGACAACCAGCCAAAAACCATACCATTAACCATGCCATTAATTCCATACATTGAAACTTGMGACATATTGCTTGCCAATTTTGCCACCCAATATCCATATTAACCATTGCCAAAAACCATACCATACCAAATGCGCCMKATATAACTCAAATATAATTYGCATAGCCACTAACCATTGCTAGTTAGGATTAATACTAACTTCTTTTCATTTCATTTGCACATAACCTCTTAACATAGCATAGTWTAGTCCCTTTCTTTTGGAATTTTTKTTATAAGTCTCTTTCCATTTCTTTTGTTTTATGTTGTTACTAACATATGTCTTGTGCAGTTGTAGCCAGGTAATAATCATGGTGATTCATCAAATGTAACAAYTGTAGTATATGCCACTCATAATATAGAATCAAAWCTTAGAAAAAGGGAACATCACATAAAATGTGTTATCCACCTGCCATTATGTCAAAAACAAAACCAAGACTGTATCATCAACCATATAAGACCTTGTAAGCAGTATTGAAACAACAACATGAAAAAKTCTGATATGAGTATCTAYGAGCCTCCAATCTACAAGGAGATCCCACCTACTAGTATTATATCTTATTARCATAGTTTAAATAATAGGCTTTAGCAATACTTTGCGGGTGAATTCCTCGTTGCAATTTTTATCATCAACACAATTCTTYTGTGAGTTCTTATTCTAATGTGCGGTCATCTTTGGAGCCTTCTACTCCTTACAATCAATCTCCATATGAGATAYTATGGATCTCAAAAGATAGCTTCTTCTTCATCTTCTTTGGTACATGAATGTATATGTTCATGTACATAGTCCGCTTCATGTCTCATCTAATCTRTTTCCTTCTRCAACCTTCACTATAGCTTCCTCRGGGTTATCACCTGTGACCTGAAACAAGGTCAACAAAACAATAAGCAAGAATAATACTTTTTGTTTTATAATAGTAACTAAAACAATAGCATGAATAATCGTCAAAGTAGATCCTTTAGAGCTATCACTTGTGACCTTTCTGAAACAAARTATCAAAAGTAACAAATACAATACGAAATGAGGTCAACACTCTTCTTGCGTTGTGATCAAACATTCCTCCATGGTAATATGGAACCAACACAAGAAGTTTCTCCTAGAGGATATGTTAGTTGTATCTGGTAAATGATTACATTAAACATTTATCTCAATATGCTCACATGATACCAAGTATAATACTTTTCAAACACTGTTACCTCAACTATAGTGTTTACTTGTAAAGGGGTAGTTATCAACTTTGCATGTGCAACTTTGAATCTTATCAACTTAATTAATCAAAATTGGAACCTGGAGCCTTGTCCTCAAGAATGAGTGTGTTTCTTTTCTTCCAAGTCTCCTTCACTCAAGATGATGAGTGCTTTCTTCAACCTGTCTTTTGTACTAAGACAATATGTTATATTGACGGAAGGTTGGGTTAGAGGATAAACTCTATGATATCAACTTTTATCAATCTAATACTTTGACTTAAATTTTGACCAAACGTTAGTATGATGGTCATAGCTTCAACTTGCAACCTAGATCAAAATAATTTCATAACAAATAGATGCATATCAGAATAATCAAACCTGGGTTTCATTATTCCTCTTAATGTGTTGGATCTTGAGATCCTTCTGGATCTATGGCAAGAGATCCCTTCTTCTGCAAATACCCTTTAAAGATTAATAATTTAAACATATGTGAATACATACCTCTGATAGTATTTGCAGGGTATGGTGCACTAGGACAAAAAAACAGTCCCAACACTTCACAAAATCTTTTGTTGCAACTGGCATGAAGGAACTAGTACTGCAACTGCAACTGATGTTGCAATTGCAACTTGGGGTTTTATGAGGAAACCCTAATAATTCAAATTTCAAATTTTGAAATTATGATCCAGGGGCTAGATGCACTGAGCTGAGGCGAGTAAGTTGGTGCAATCAGATTTCTGAAAATCCAAATTTTACCCCTTGAAACTGAGCTTGCGAAAATCTAGACTGGTACTTCTTATATTGGTTCTGGTTTTCTAGTTTTCAGGTACCAATCAAAAAATAGGGTTTGAATTTCCATAGGCTCTGTCCATTGAAAAGGTGCGCTCAAGGTGCCAAAATATTCACTAGGGTAGGACGCACTTTTCTAGATGGTTTTTAGGCAAAATATCCTCTCCAATAAAAAGCCCTAACTTTCTTGTACAACAACAGTGGCGTTTTTTCTTATCCGATGAAAGGTTCTCTCTTCATCTTAAGTGATTCTTAACTATGATACCATGTTAAGTTTTGAGCTATATTAGGTTTCTTTTCAATTTACTAGATAACAATAACATAGATAGGATCACTGAGAGAAACACAATCACAAGATACACAACATTTATCTTGGGAAACCCTCACGGGGGAGAAAACCCAACGAAACTTCCTTAATATAGATAACCAATACAATGCCAAGAAAATAAACCAAAACACTAGAGAATATCCAACACTAATCAATGTGCCTCTCTCTTCCTTCTTCTCCGAACTGAAGCTACCAAACTTGCACACTTGATGAGCAGATGAGTGAATGATATAATGAGGCGTTGGCTTCCTTTATTTATACAAGTTGAAAGGTGATGGAAAGGTGTCTCTGCATTGGGCAGGGACGACTTGTCTTCTTAGTGGTTAGAACCACTTTTGATTAGGCCTGGGGGCCGAATTCTTAATTTTCATAATACAATTAGGGTTTGACCAATCCGCAAAAGGGGATTTGGTCAATTACAATGCCCAACAAGACAAATCCACAAAAGGGGATTGATATAATGAATAATAACTCAATAATAAATAGAATAATCTTTGCAGTTACAATATTTCAACAAGATGATCATTACAAGAAGAGTCCCTTTATGATACAGGCAGGAAAACGAATTTTAACAAATTCTACAAGTATTATTCCAAAGAGAGTGTACAAGAGAAGACTCGCACTATAATGAATTAATCAAACAGAGAACGATTATTGAATACACGGTGATCTCTAACAAAGGTAAACGATAACAAAACATACATAAATTTAACAAGAAGATAGAGCGGGATACGAATTTGTGTGAGTATTTTCTTTTATGCACACATAACAGTTTAAATCTCTGTAGGCTCGACCCCCATAGCGACAAGGTATCCAATGCATGCAAGTAACTGGCCCCTTCATTATTGAATTCAAGAATCATAATGTTTAACCAAGAAAGGATCTATAATGGGTCTGTGTCGAATGGTCATGGGAGTTTAGCAGTAACTGAGTAACTCCATCCTCCCGACAGAGGCACCTTTTGTTCTTTCAATTCGACACCCATAATCCCTTTTCAAGAAAATCCTTGCCTTTCAACAATCGAAAGTATTCTTACCTCATAAAATTACAGGATAATTATTAATTTAAAGATTGTAAGTTAAACATGGTTGTGATTGAATGAAGGACGGGTACGAGACAAATCGATAAGTTTAAATAAAACAATGCACATTACATAGTAAGTTATCTTTTATACAGTGAGCTACCAAACAACAAAGCTTATACAGTGAGATATCTTTAAAAGAACATGGACTACGGCACTGTACAGACCCAAAACCAAACCAAAACTTACAAGGGTTTAGGGTTTCCAACCATGGGTGAACTTAGAGTAACCCGAAGGTTTACGGCTTGGAGGACTGGTAGTTTTGTAAATGAATCAGAGAACCCGAGTAGGGTGTTGGATTGTGTTAAGAACCCTGGAAAACATAGTATCATTATAATACTATCAGATATGGAACACAGTGTCGTAATAATAGAAATGTGACTTGGAAAATTACACAACGAGCCATTCAACACGATATCGACATAATAGAGAGCGGTGTATAGAAATGTAATTATACAAAGCTCGACCCATCATGGTAAAGTATTACTTATATATAGAAATGCATTATACAGAGCTCCACCCAACACAGTAAACGTATTGCACACCATGGAAATACATTATACAGAGCTCAACCAACACAAGAAAATAACATAAAGAAATGTGTATTATAAATCAAGATTCAGGACTGAGAACTCCCGTAGCACAAAGAGTACGCTTATAGTAATCTATGGGTTAAATCATATTAAAAAGAGGAATGTATTCTTTCTAGATGCAAATGCAAAACCCTATTGAAACAACAAGCATGGAATATGGTATACAGAGGGAGAAAAATAACCGTGTACAAGCCAAGGGTATGTGTTGAAAGAGCAGTGACCTCCATGTTGTAAAGGAAACTGGCTAAGTGCCTCGCTATCAGTCCTAACCCGAGAGCCAAGAAAACTATCAAAGGCAGTGGTCATCCCGCGAATACCATGCTACCACAGTCGCTTAACCCTACTATTGCAAAGAAAAACAGAGAGAACAAAATTGAATGAAATGAATGTGAAGGGTAATGGCACCACGTGCATCCTGATAGTGGAGAAGGATGGAGGGTACGCCAACCTCTCACTGCCATGTGAAGTCGGTCGAGGTGGAAATCCCATATTTTTAAGTGCCTGAATAGATCTGAATATATACTTCAGCAATAAACCCACAATATCAACAAGAAATAATCCAAACCATTCACCAAAATACTAAACACAAGAAATAGTCAAAACCCTTGAGGTAGGGTAACACCATATATTAATCCTTATAGAAGTATAAAACTCCTCAAGCAATCCTTTCTTGTACAATCACAATATTCTTCACTATGTCTCATTACATTGTTTACACTTCTTTATATATCTCTCTCTATCTCCTAGGAACCTTATAGAGAGTTTTCTCACATTTATTACATTTAACTACCATAGTGGGCCTTTATTAATGTAGTGGACCTAGTCAACCATACATTGAATTACCACATTCTGATATATTAAATGACTTCCACTAATAATACATAACCACATTCCCATTGGATACCTCCTTGGGTACCCCATAGTACATCCCTAGGTATATTATATTACATCCCCCTTCACATGTTTCATCCTCGAAACACAAGAAGAAACCATACAATATGACCGGCTAAGCAATGTAGCCAAATGGTACCAAGTACGACCATCCATCCATCCCAATGGAAGTCGAACATGATGTCCATTTGTTTCCTTGCCACCCTGATCTTGCTCTGCATCATCTTCGGGTTTCCATGGGATTGTTTTTGTAGTCTGAGCTCTTCCCGTAGTGTCGATAGTCCTCCATGCACCTCTTGATCGGTTTCCTGTCTGGTGCCCTAGTGGTGCATAAATGTGTTGATGCACATGCCCTTGCCTTGATGACTGATGTTTCTCTATATGATGCAGATGGAAATATACAACAATTGTAGGAATTTGTTCGTTTTTCTTCAAATTTGCAACACATTGTGCCTTTGAGTCAATGAACTCCTTAGTTTCCTGACTGTGTCCTTCCTGTGGTTTTTTTTCACCTCTTTCTGCAGACTCTGCCTCCGATTCAACTTCGGACTCGATAATAACTACTTTGTTGGTCACTATGGGCCCATCTTTTTTACTAAGAGACACATCCTGCAATGTGATTTTCTTTTTCTTGTACCAAAGTTTTAGAAAAAAAATTCACATTAATATTAATTGTACCAACTGATTCCATCCAAGGATAGCCCAAAACAATATCTTCATCGACCATATTTATAGCATGAAAATCAGAATGCAACACATATTTGTCCATGATGATCCTAAAATCTTTAAAAATTTGAACATTTTCACCCTCAACATGTGTGTTGTGAATATTCTTTACAGGAATTTGCAATCTATTAACCAATTGAATATTGATAAAAATTTGTTGGCAACTAGGGTTAATAGAAACAATGACATTTTCTTTATGAATACAACAATGAACTTGTAATATAGACTTTTCACATGAAAATAAACTCTTGGTGATGTATTTATCCTTACTC
>JZKD02S2119002.1:0-12836 GCA_000966675.3 Picea glauca
TATAATTACCTGCATCCATGAGAATTCATAACATCTTACATGTATATTTGTTAAAAAACAAGTATGTACCTAATCTTAATCATGTGATTGATTGGAATGTGATCTAGGTGGAACACGAAGGGGATTTCCGGGTGGAACCAATGCACATCATGGACCAAAAAATCAAAGTGCTCAAGAACAAATCCATAGGATTGGTAAAGGTTCAATGGACCTGTTATGGTCCTGAATATGCTACATGGGAGTACGAGGAAGTCATGTGGGAGGCATACCCGAAATGTTTTGTAAATTTTAAAGAAAATTGAAAGTACAATTGTACAAAAGCAAATGAATACTCTATTTTGGAAGCTGGAGTTCCTCGAGCCACAACTCTAAGATTTCATGTCCACCCAATGTGTGGGTTGAAGGGAAAAGGGAGTTTATAGTTGAAAYTATTGCGTGAGTCATCAAGTTCCAAAATTATCAAGTATTTTGATGTAATGTTTTATATATGTCAATAAGTAAACTRTATGGTTATGCACACCAAGGACAATGCAGTTTGTAGGGGGAGGGGAATGTAACATCTCTGTTTTCAAACCCCAAACTAGCAATGTATAATGTAAATGTGATGTATGGCTGAGAGATAATATGTAAATGATGCAAATTGAAATATAAAGAATGAAATGTATGGCCAAATACAGACATACACGGACGAATATTGGGGGATAAGTATCCACAAGAGAGGGTAGGGGTCCAAGGGGGGGGGGAGGAGTTACCCATAGCTATTAAACCAAAATCCATTTTCTATTTTTCTCTAAATTATCCTTGCCATGAACCTTCCATTAGTTGTTGAGTGTTCTAGAGACAAATCATTGAATTCATGTAAGAAGGTTGGTGTGAGAGTCACTTTTCATAGTTATTGAGAGCATGGGGGTTGAGTACAATCATCTTGGGGAAGAGTGTAATTCAACCATGCAAGAGAAAGAGAGGAAATTTGTATGGGTAGGAGATGAGAATTATGCATTCACATTATTGCATAGAGAGTTGTTTTTACATGGATTTTTTTGGCCAACAATGGAGTTATGAGTGTGAGAACTTGTAGGAAATTTTTTTGGACATGTTTGGTTGTTGTTTGGAGGTGTAATTTCGTGGAGAAAGAGGTTGTGTGCCTGGGAGCGACGAGTTGTTCAAAACTCGTCCAAGAAGCATGTGGTTTGGTTGTTAGGCGAATTTGTGTTGCAGCTGTGAAATTCTTGAAGTCCCAACAAGATTAATTCATGTCCAACCTGTGTTGGAAGCCCTGGAGGGGAGTGGAAAGGTGTGAGGAACTATGAGCAGTGAAGGGGGATTCCATCCCTTGGGTTTTTCAGGTTGAGGGGAAGAGTGTTGGTCGACTGGAATTAGTTGTAAGTTTGATTGTTGAGAGGGGGTCATTATCCATCCTTAGGGACAACCATCTCTTGTGAATTCATAGCCCTAGATCAGGGGTGTCTTTCTATTGATAACTGGAGAAACAATGCTACAGTTGGGAGGATCGTCCTTCCTCTATAGTGGGTTGCACATTTCATTAAGATAAGTGTTCTTATGTGTTGTGTTTATTCATGTTAATTGTTGATACAACTGGTGTGCAATTTACTTTGAGTTATATTTGGTTATTATTGCTTGTTGTGAGCAGAGTGATGCATTTAAATCCTTGTTTATGTGTTTGAATGTTGTCGTATATTATTTATTTGATCTATGCATAGTTAATCAATTATATTTATGTTTTTAGGAAGAACAGACTATTACATGTGAATAAATGTCATGCTGAGTATTATTTTTGCATTTAGATCTAGTAACATAAATTTTTAATGGGTCATTTTAGTAGTGACGTGACCCAGTTGGGGTTTGGGTACATTACATCACCATTGAAATTTGTTGGCTTGATTTTCCTGAGTTCACCTTGCAATATTATTGCCTCGGGCCTTCTCCTCTACCTCCGAACATGAGACACACTTGGGTTTCTCCTTGGTTTTGAAATTGCATAAGTTATTCTAGTGGATTGCCTTGGAAAATGATGGCACCTTCTCATACTTCTTGATTTCTTATCATTTCCATGATCATCCCTCTTGTTTTGGAATCTGGATGTTGACACATGTCTAGCACTAGTTTCTTGCTTGGTGCCAAATTCTTTGTTGACTCGCTTATGCAACATATTTAAGCTTTGAAGTATCTCTTTTCGATCATTCATAATGCTTTCATAATCTTCTCTACAACACTACACTTCCCTATGTAGGCTTCTCATAGTTACAAGCTCTTGTCTGCCTCTTCTTCTATTTGACTATGTCTTAGAATTCCTCATTCTAACATGAAGACCGTTGATCTCTTCCTCATGGCTATAAGATCCCTAAGCATATTCCATAACTCTAGTCCTCATATAAGAACCAAATTTTATTCTTTGTACCTCTAATTCTGCAAGAAATGTGCATGTAATAATTATTGTTAGAACATCCATAACATAAAACATTTCATCAATTAGAATACATATCATTCTTTATCCCAATTTATGAAGAACAATGCACCAAATCAAAATCTAATTCCTTAGATGCATTCTTTTTTGAAACAAATTTCCAATGGTTATACTCATTCATCAATATGAGTTCTGAGTGAAAAGTTACATCATTTACAAGTTGTAATTTTCCACTCATTTACTACTACAAAAACATGTTTTATCATTTTCTAGGAAATTTTAATACTCAATTCAAAATTTTGCATTGACAGATGTCTTCTACTCCTCAATTCCTTTCCAACAACTATTTGTTTGCTCAAATATGAGCTTCGATCTGGAAGTTATGGTCTAGAGAAGTTTAGGTTGTTTTACCCAATTTATCCATGTATGCTACATGTGACTTATTTTTCTTCCTGCACATTTTTACATACTCGGATTCAAAATATCGCTCCATAGTTGTCTCTTATGGTTCATAATCTTTCCATAGACTGCTCATGTGCCCCAAACAAACTTTTGAACAAGGAGTTATGCCCTCTAGGAGTAAATTTGTGCCAAAATTTTACCCTTACTATTTTGGTTGTAAATTTCTCATACAAGCTTTATTTTACGCTTGGGATAACTCATTGAATAACTCTCTCCGAGTTTTTTTACACTCTATTCTCATGGGTTTTGATTGGCTAAAAAAATCATTTAGGGCATCAAAATCGCCCTGCGTGTTAAGGACCTTTAAAAATTTGAAAAAATTAAAAATTTTCATATGAAATTGATTGTTTTATTGTTATAACAACCATTTAAATCTGATATGTTGAACTCAAATTGGGTGAAATCTGATTCATTGATCCAAGCTTTGTTGGTGATCGACACTTTCCTTTGGACACACACAACATTTTTTCCAAACTACCGATTTGAACTTCTCTTGGTCAAAATTCAACACTTCGTCAAATCGGTCGACGCCTGACCATCATCCCATCAACCATTAGCGATTTCCATTGGCAACTGAAAACACTTCGCTAAATCTAGCCGACCTGATCGTCGACCATCAATGATTTCCTTTGGCCAATTCCAACACCCAGAAAATTTTTCGACTAAACTCTCAATGAATTTGGACCGTTGATCTCTCATTGAAAAAAATTATCTCAGTCATTGATCTACCAACTTCGTCTAACTCTATCGACGCCCGACCATCGGCCATCGATCGTTGGATATTTATTTTGGCTGAACCACACTTTTTTCCAATTTGGTCAACCCGACCATCGGTCGTCAACAATTTCTCTTAGCGAACTTCAACACTTAGAAATTTCGACAAAAACTGAGGTGAATCTGGGTCGTCGATCTCTCACTCAANCAGGTTGAGGGGAAGAGTGTTGGTCGACTGGAATTAGTTGTAAGTTTGATTGTTGAGAGGGGGTCATTATCCATCCTTAGGGACAACCATCTCTTGTGAATTCATAGCCCTAGATCAGGGGTGTCTTTCTATTGATAACTGGAGAAACAATGCTACAGTTGGGAGGATCGTCCTTCCTCTATAGTGGGTTGCACATTTCATTAAGATAAGTGTTCTTATGTGTTGTGTTTATTCATGTTAATTGTTGATACAACTGGTGTGCAATTTACTTTGAGTTATATTTGGTTATTATTGCTTGTTGTGAGCAGAGTGATGCATTTAAATCCTTGTTTATGTGTTTGAATGTTGTCGTATATTATTTATTTGATCTATGCATAGTTAATCAATTATATTTATGTTTTTAGGAAGAACAGACTATTACATGTGAATAAATGTCATGCTGAGTATTATTTTTGCATTTAGATCTAGTAACATAAATTTTTAATGGGTCATTTTAGTAGTGACGTGACCCAGTTGGGGTTTGGGTACATTACATCACCATTGAAATTTGTTGGCTTGATTTTCCTGAGTTCACCTTGCAATATTATTGCCTCGGGCCTTCTCCTCTACCTCCGAACATGAGAAACACTTGGGTTTCTCCTTGGTTTTGAAATTGCATAAGTTATTCTAGTGGATTGCCTTGGAAAATGATGGCACCTTCTCATACTTCTTGATTTCTTATCATTTCCATGATCATCCTTCTTGTTTTGGAATCTAGATGTTGACACATGTCTAGCACTAGTTTCTTGCTTGGTGCCAAATTCTTTGTTGACTCGCTTATGCAACATATTTAAGCTTTGAAGTATCTCTTTTCGATCATTCATAATCCTTTCATAATCTTCTCTACAACACTACACTTCCCTATGTAGGCTTCTCATAGTTACAAGCTCTTGTCTGCCTCTTCTTCTATTTGACTATGTCTTAGAATTCCTCATGCTAACATGAAGACCGTTGATCTCTTCCTCATGGCTATAAGATCCCTAAGCATATTCCATAACTCTAGTCCTCATATAAGAACCAAATTTTATTCCTTGTACCTCTAATTCTGCAAGAAATGTGCATGTAATAATTATTGTTAGAACATCCATAACATAAAACATTTCATCAATTAGAATACATATCATTCTTTATCCCAATTTATGAAGAACAATGCACCAAATCAAAATCTAATTCCTTAGATGCATTCTTTTTTGAAACAAATTTCCAATGGTTATACTCATTCATCAATATGAGTTCTGAGTGAAAAGTTACATCATTTACAAGTTGTAATTTTCCACTCATTTACTACTACAAAAACATGTTTTATCATTTTCTAGGAAATTTTAATACTCAATTCAAAATTTTGCATTGACAGATGTCTTCTACTCCTCAATTCCTTTCCAACAACTATTTGTTTGCTCAAATATGAGCTTCGATCTGGAAGTTATGGTCTAGAGAAGTTTAGGTTGTTTTACCCAATTTATCCATGTATGCTACATGTGACTTATTTTTCTTCCTGCACATTTTTACATACTCGGATTCAAAATATCGCTCCATAGTTGTCTCTTATGGTTCATAATCTTTCCATAGACTGCTCATGTGCCCCAAACAAACTTTTGAACAAGGAGTTATGCCCTCTAGGAGTAAATTTGTGCCAAAATTTTACCCTTACTATTTTGGTTGTAAATTTCTCATACAAGCTTTATTTTACGCTTGGGATAACTCATTGAATAACTCTCTCCGAGTTTTTTTACACTCTATTCTCATGGGTTTTGATTGGCTAAAAAAATCATTTAGGGCATCAAAATCGCCCTGCGTGTTAAGGACCTTTAAAAATTTGAAAAAATTAAAAATTTTCATATGAAATTGATTGTTTTATTGTTATAACAACCATTTAAATCTGATATGTTGAACTCAAATTGGGTGAAATCTGATTCATTGATCCAAGCTTTGTTGGTGATCGACACTTTCCTTTGGACACACACAACATTTTTTCCAAACTACCGATTTGAACTTCTCTTGGTCAAAATTCAACACTTCGTCAAATCGGTCGACGCCTGACCATCATCCCATCAACCATTAGCGATTTCCATTGGCAACTGAAAACACTTCGCTAAATCTAGCCGACCTGATCGTCGACCATCAATGATTTCCTTTGGCCAATTCCAACACCCAGAAAATTTTTCGACTAAACTCTCAATGAATTTGGACCGTTGATCTCTCATTGAAAAAAATTATCTCAGTCATTGATCTACCAACTTCGTCTAACTCTATCGACGCCCGACCATCGGCCATCGATCGTTGGATATTTATTTTGGCTGAACCACACTTTTTTCCAATTTGGTCAACCCGACCATCGGTCGTCAACAATTTCTCTTAGCGAACTTCAACACTTAGAAATTTCGACAAAAACTGAGGTGAATCTGGGTCGTCGATCTCTCACTCAATATTCTCTTGGTCGTCGATTCTGCTCCAACCTCCCAACGACCAAAATGAATACAGACCATCGATCAGATCCATTTTCCAACCGCTAAAATGAATCTCGATCGTTGATTTACTCAAGCTCTCAAACTATAGAAACCTTATGAATTTTTAAATTTGTTTAAGTGAGTCTTGATCGTTGATCTCGCAATCAAACACGATCTTGGTCGTCGATTCACTGAGCTCTATAAAACACTACAACAACCATTAAAACTTGAATTTTGACCTTCCAAGTCAAATTCCACTCTGCAACTTTGCAGATTGATGCCATTAAACCTCTTAAGAAATTATGAGTCCTTTAAACTCAAACCTTGCTCATGAATTTGGGGATTTCTCTTTGATTTTTCACCAATTTTCCCAAATTCGCACAGACTAAAATCTACAACAACGAATTTGTCCAATTTTCATTGGTTCTTGGTCCATACAATCCCATTGTTTGAACCAGAGCTCTAATACCATAATGTAATGTCCCCCAACCCATATTGAGGAACATTACAGTGTAGAAACACTCATACAAATTAAAAAGCATGTTATCTAATTAATTTCCTGTAGCTTTCAGCTACATATTACAACCATATTTAACAACAATTTGTTACCATTATTTACCTTCACCTACAACATGCTAAAATAGGCATGAGATGTAGCTAATAAACTAAATTACAACAACATATAAATCAATCTCATACACAGAGTTCATGCACATCAATTTAACTCATAAATCAACACAACAACAAGATAAAAAAATTATCTTTTAAATTCAGTTGTGCAACAAGCTGCTTGGTATGGACATTCCACCCAAACATAGACTTGGTTTTCCAAATCTCAACAGCAAGTCACCCCCAAGTTGGGGCTAGCGATCCACAAAAGAGGGTGGTATCTCATTGTCTTCTCACAATTTAGAAAACTCACAAGCCACTAGTATTCTCCTACAGCTATCTTTATTTTCCACCAGCTCTCTTCCTCTCGACCTGCCCAACTCAAGGAATGTACTCCTTCACTGATATCATTACCTTTAGTGCCCCATTCATTTATCAGGGTCTATTTGGCACAAGTAACAAAGAATATCTCAGTTGGGAAACTCAAGGGAGTTCATTGTCGAGAAAACTACCAGCAACAACAACAAACACTTGTTGTTACAGTGCAACTCACACAGGAATTCACTCATCTATCCTAACAACCTAGATCTTTAGTCTTCAACTCCAAAATGCTCCAACATGCTCTAGAATTTTCCCTCCATGGTCGTTCCAACTCCAAGCTCTCTTTCTTCTTCTCTACTTGTTATTCATGCCCAAAAACTAAATGTGCAAAACTATTTTTGTTACCCATACAAATTTCCTCTCTTTGGCTTACTTTCTTGAATCACACTTCCCCAAGCTAATTGTACTCATCCCCCCCATGTGCCCAATAAATATGGGATGTGACCACTCACACCCACCCTCTTACATGTATTCAATGATTGGATTTGGAAACACTCAATCATAAATTAGAAGGTTCATATACCAATATCAAATTTAGGAAAATGATTTGAATTAATGTACATGGGCAAATCCCCCTTGGACTCCTCTTGGCCATTCTCTTAGACCCTCCCCTCTATTGTGGATCAATTCATCCCCCATCTTTGTCCATTTCCCCTTAGCAATTGGCATCACATTTTATTATTAAACATAGAAATACAATTTGCATTTTACATCGCTTGGCCGTAGCCACATATTATATATACATTAAACATTAATTAAACTGGGGATTATAGTGGGGATGATACAAAAGATCAAAGAATTGCTCCATATGCAATATCAATGTCATTAAATCATTACCATCAAACTTCCTCATATCGATCTTGGGAGTGAAGTAGTTCCTTGGTCCTCAGAGGAAATCATAATGGTGTGGATCTTGAAGTGATGAATGATTAGGTGCCTGGGATTCAATCCTCTTGTTCTCTAGATGTGTTAAAAGGTTCTTCGTATGTGCTTGGGACTTGATCCTCTTGTTCTCCTTATCTACTTCCTGAGGAGGAGAATTTAGGATAAAGAGGTTTGTTGCATGCTTCATAAGGCCATTCTTCATGTCTTTGAGATCATCTTTGCTTGCCATCTTTGACTTGAAATCATCTTTAAAGTTTTGGATTTCTATTTTACTTACCATATTTAGAATGTCAACTCTTTTCCATTATAGTTTCCATTCTTTCTATTTTCTCTTCCAGTTTGGAAACCCTAAATTCCACATCTTTATTCTCTTTGTGTCAAGGATGAGGCTTTGGAATCCTTTGCAAGGGTCACATTTGACCAACTACGTCTAGACATGATGGCCTTGGGTTTGTAGGGTCTTATGGGAAAGTAAGTATCAATCTCTATAGATCTTTGATATATTGTTGGGTTCCCAACAATAGCACTCAATCGACCTTTCATGGCACTAACTAAGGAGGATGGACCATATCATTAGCTATAATACCTGATTCCCAAGAGACCTCCCCAAGTGTTGTGCTTGGTGTACTATATTTATAGAGGGCCAAAAGGCAATATAAGTATTATATTAGGTATTCCTATGGGGATTCCAATATACCCCAAGGTACATCAAAGATCAAACTTGTAAACAGATTCTATCAAATATGATACTACTTTCCAAGTACCAATAGAGGTGTACACAAGCATCCTATGATGACCCCACCTATATTCTCTACATGTATGATTCCCATCCACAAATTTACCCATTGAATGATATATATTTGTGTTTATAGACATTGGTACATGTCTCTAGCCTAAAAAAATACAATTACTGCAAGATAGAGAACAAATTCTAAAATTGGGGTATCCTTGGAACCCTTGTCGAGTTGTGATTTAGGGTCTTCTCTACTAGTCAATGTTGTCCTTAATGTAATCTAATTTTTCTACACTTATGAGTCTAAAATTTCATAATATAATATCTAGATATGTCTACTTAGGACTCCCACAAGTCCCATTCAGTTTCAAGTCTTTTAGGGGAAGTTGGGTCCAAGCTACCAAAACCTATTGTTTTTGGTGTCTTTTAGGTGAAAAAACTTGTATGGACTGCATCTTTACCAATATTTCCATAACAAGTATGAAATTGTGACAAGAAACCCCTAGGTTGATTTTTTATCCAATGACACAAGTGGCACTCAATTTGGACCTTGCAATCTTTAAATATGGTTGTTTTGCGGAAACCAACCATTTAATCCTAGTTTGAGGACTAGACAAAAATCCTAACTTGTGTAGTTTGTAACTTTGAAAATATGTCAAACCATATTTTTAAATTGTTACCCAATGTACTTCACCACTTTCTTCGTTAACCTTGAAACCATGAAATTCCAATGATATAGAGTGAAAATGGTAAGATGGTTTGTTTGAAGGATCCAAACCAGGGATCATCCACTCCGATATCAAATGTTATGGACCAAATAGACAAATAAGCATAAAAATCCCCAATTCAATAATGCCATGCCTAAATAAAGTGAAATAAAGAATGAATAAAAATCCTTTTTAGGGGCAAACCCCTATTACAAATCTTTAAATATGGTTGTTTTACATAAACCAACTATTTAAACCTAGTCTTAGGACTAGAGAAAAACCCTAACTTGTATAGTTTGTAACTTTGAACATATGTCCAACCATATTTTTGAATTTTTACCCAATGTACTTCACCACTTCCTTCATCAACCTTGAAATTTCCATGCAATTTCAATGATCTAAAAAAAATTAGAGTGAAAATGGCAAGATGGCTTGTTTGAAGGAGCCAAACCAGGGATTGTCCACTTTGATGTTAAATGTTATGGACCAAATAGACAAATAAGCATAAAAATCCCCAATTCAATAATTCAATGCCTAAATAAAGTGAAATAAAGAACAAATAAAAATCCTCTTTAGGGGCAACCCCTTATTACAAGATATCAAAAGCACAAGATAAGATCATCCTTCAAATGAGTCTCAAAATTGAATATATCCACATCCTTTCACCCCCATATTGTGGGAAAAAATAAGTGGTGAATAGGACTTTGGTTAAGCTTCCAAGAGGCTATAATCAAANGCCCCATTCATTTATCAGGGTCTATTTGGCACAAGTAACAAAGAATATCTCAGTTGAGAAACTCAAGGGAGTTCATTGTCGAGAAAACTACCAGCAACAACAACAAACACTTGTTGTTACAGTGCAACCCACACAGGAATTCACTCATCTATCCTAACAACCTATATCTTTAGTCTTCAACTCCAAAATGCTCCAACATGCTCTAGAATTTTCCCTCCATGGTCGTTCCAACTCCAAGCTCTTTTTCTTCCTCTCTACTTGTTATTCATGCCCAAAAACTAAATGTGCAAAACTATTTTTGTTACCCATACGAATTTCCTCTCTTTGGCTTACTTTCTTGAATCACACTTCCCCAAGCTAATTGTACTCATCCCCCCCATGTGCCCAACAACTATGGGATGTGACCACTCACACCCACCCTCTTACATGTATTCAATGATTGGATTTGGGAACACTCAATCATAAATTAGAAGGTTCATATACCAATATCAAATTTAGGAAAATGATTTGAATTAATGTACATGGGCAAATCCCCCTTGGATTGCTCTTGGCCATTCTCTTAGACCCTCCCCTCTATTGTGGATCAATTCATCCCCCATCTTTGTCCATGTCCCCTTAGCAATTGGCATCACATTTTATTATTAAACATAGAAATACAATTCGCATTTTACATTGCTTGGCCATAGCCACATATTATATATACATTAAACATTAATTAAACTGGGGATTATAGTGGGGATGATACAAAAGATCAAATAATTGCTCCATATGCAATATCAATGTCATTAAATCATTACCATCAAACTTCCTCATATCGATCTTGGGAGTGAAGTAGTTCCTTGGTCCTCAGTGGAAATCATAATGGTGTGGATCTTGAANGTGTCTTTTAGGTGAAAAAACTTGTATGGACTGCATCTTTGCCAATATTTCCATAACAAGTATGAAATTGTGACAAGAAACCCCTAGGTTGATTTTTTATCCAATCACACAAGTGACACTCAATTTGGACCTTGCAATCTTTAAATATGGTTGTTTTGCGGAAACCAACCATTTAATCCTAGTTTGAGGACTAGACAAAAATCCTAACTTGTGTAGTTTGTAACTTTGAAAATATGTCGAACCATATTTTTAAATTGTTACCCAATGTACTTCACCACTTTCTTCGTCAACCTTGAAACCATGAAATTCCAATGATATAGAGTGAAAATGGTAAGATGGTTTGTTTGAAGGATCCAAACCAGGGATCGTCCACTCTGATATCGAATGTTATGGACCAAATAGACAAATAAGCATAAAAATCCCCAATTCAATAATGCCATGCCTAAATAAAGTGAAATAAAGAATGAATAAAAATCCTCTTTAGGGGAAAACCCCTATTACAAATCTTTAAATATGGTTGTTTTACAGAAACCAACTATTTAAACCTAGTCTTAGGACTAGATAAAAACCCTAACTTGTATAGTTTGTAACTTTGAACATATGTCCAACCATATTTTTGAATTTTTACCCAATGTACTTCACCACTTCCTTCATCAACCTTGAAATTTTCATGCAATTTCAATGATCTAAAAAAAATTAGAGTGAAAATGGCAACATGGCTTGTTTGAAGGAGCCAAACCAGGGATTGTCCACTTTGATGCTAAATGTTATGGACCAAATAGACAAATAAGAATAAAAATCCCCAATTCAATAATTCAATGCCTAAATAAAGTGAAATAAAGAACAAATAAAAATCCTCTTCAGGGGCAACCCCTTATTACAAGATATCAAAAGCACAAGATAAGATTATCCTTCAAATGAGTCTCAAAATTGAATATATCCACATCCTTTCACCCCCATATTGTGGGAAAAAATAAGTGGTGAATAGGACTTTGGTTAAGCTTCCAAGAGGCTATAATCAAAAGCATCAAAGGCCCTGGAATGAGAAACTTGATTTACATAAAACATTCCTATATGAAGATCATCCACACTTTCACTAGTAAGTCCCCTTTCAAACTCTACTTTGGATATTTTCCACCAACACCATTAGATATTATATATGGACATCCTAAAGCAAGGGTATTAGCATCAAGCAATTACCCTATAGGTTAGGATTGAAGGAAGATAAATCCAAATATGGGATAAGGGAGATGTACCTACAGGTTCAAGAGATGTTGAAGAAATCTCAAGGGAGGTACAAGGCTCGACATGATCAATACAGGGTTAAAAACATGATCTATAAACTATCATGGTTATTCCACTAGACAGTTTATCATAATATATCTAACACGTTACTACAAAATACTATGAGGTTATCCTCTATTATGCAATGTTTACTTACGATAAAAATGTTATATTATAAGCATAGTGCTCAAAACACTAAAAGGAACCGAGAATAAAAAAAAGACACTACAACATTAAAATGACCACACCATCCACATAATGAACACAAAATCTTCCTTGGGAAACCCAATATGGGAAAACCTAGTGAGAAGGTGAGGGAAATGCCTT
>JZKD02S2119024.1:0-14988 GCA_000966675.3 Picea glauca
GAGACCCATCCTTACTATGAAAAAACTCCTATATTGTGGCACATTAGATCAATAATATTAATTTAGTGAATAATTCCCTAGATTTGTCCCTCAAACCATGGTATGAGACCCACCTGTCATGCAAAAAACATTTCAATGGAACCCATATCCCACTCTAAGGATATTGACCTCCTATATAGAGCATGTTTTGTGATTAATTTGTAGCCTTGTGCATGGCCATTGGTCCCCAGAATATGACATCCAGGTCCTAAATTATTTATATAGAACCACAAAAAAACTCATAAGATGAAATCAATGCAATTTCTATTCCATATCTAGCTCAAGGACCATCAAAAATTCCTCAGGTCACCACACAAGACCATGGATGGGTGAACAAGTTGTCATCAAGAGCCTTGAACAAGTTCTCAAACCAACATAACATAACTTAATTGGCCTTTAAGAAGGATATAGGCATCATGATTAGGTTTTGTACATTGAAAATGAGTGTAGAGGCATAAACATGTCAAGTTGGAAACAATNGGGTCTTAGGTTCATGACTATAGTCCACTTGTATTGCAAAGGTCCACTTTAAAGGGTCTATGTTGTGGTGTAAGGCCTTGATTGTGGCACAATAGATCAATAATATTAATTTAGGTAATAATTCCCTTGATTTATCCCCTGAACCATGGAATGAGACCCACCTGTCATGAAAACAACCTTCTAATGTAACCCATATCCCACTCTAAGGATATTGAACTCCTATAGAGAGAATTTTTTGTGGTTAATTTGTAGCCTTGTGCATGGCCATTGGTCCCTAGAATATGACATCTAGGTCCTAAATTATTTATATAGAACCACAAAAAAATTCATAAGATGAAATCAATGCAATTTCTATTCCATATCTAGCTCAAGCACTATGAAGAAGTCCTCAAGTCACCACACAAGACCATGGATGGGTGAACAAGTTGTCATCAAGAGCCTTGAACAAGTCCTCAAGCCAACATAACATAACTTAATTGTCCTTTAAGAGGTATATAGGCATCATGATTAGGTTTTGTACATTCAAAATGGGTGTAGAGGCATAAACATGGAAAGTTGGAAACAATGGCCTAAATCCCTAACTAAACCTTCTTGAGCTCATGAACCACCATGGACAACACCTAAAAACCATGACACGAGTCCTCTCTAGGGAGTCTTTGGCATCCAGTTAGTTGAATATGGGTGTGTTGGAAGCCATTTCATATTTTTATCCTATCCTTATAAGCTGCCTACACAAGTGTTTTGGAACCCTTGACTCTCATCGCAATCTTTTGAATAAAACAACACTATTATCTTGCGCATTTGCACACCTGCCTTTTGTTCTCGTTTTCACGACTGCAAGCGTGAAAACCTTGATTTTGAAGTCATGTAAATGGCATTAAAATCGTCACTGGATTATTATGGTTAATCTTGTCTATGTGTTCATTTCACTTCTAATTCAATAATGGTCACACAGTTGGCAAGACACCAAATCTTTACTCACTTTGCTTTTTTTAATATGACTTCATTTTATAAGTTTGCGATGCAATGGTATTCTAGTGATTGTGATTGAGTCCTTGATACAATGGTGGTTTGGTGTTCTATTGTCTTTGATCAAATTTCTTTGGTGCAATGGTTTCATAACAAAGCATTAACATTGTGATCAGACCCTTAGTGCAATGGTTTCATACAAAGCATAAGTTTTATGGTCAAATCTTTGGTGCTAAATTTGAAATATTGTTTTATTTTTAAACCATGCAAACACTATTGTTGTGCAAATATTTTGGTCGACTCATCATAGTTTTCTATAGTTGCTTGATTCACATCGTTTTTAACACACACCACTAGTGATTTGAATCACCATAGCGTCGTCGATTGTACATTCCGATATGATTTTTTTTCATGGGACTGTTTCGTTCCACCACCCTCGTACACTTAGGCATTAATGCCTGCCTTGTATCTCGGGTTACCTCTGTTGGTTTTGGGGAAATCCCTGAGCTTTTGATCCTACGTATACCCTATCCAAACCCCTGTCCCTTTACCCGACTCACTGTGTGCTCTCTCCTATGGCACCTGTGGTGCGCATAGAACCTAATGGCAGCCAAACGCTCCTGCTATTTGACAATGCTCGTGAAGACCTGGAGAATAGTGGTTGGCTAGTTTTTATCCAAAAATTTGAGGGTTTCAACCTTACGGTCACCCAAGAATTCACCCTCACGTTTGAAAGATGCAGGGCTAAGGTCGGAGATATCCAACTCGAGCTAAATGAGGAATTCCTTAGCTCAGCTACAGGCTTACCAGTTAAAGGGTAGAGGTGGTTTAAGAATTCAAAAGTGGACGAGGTGCCATGGCCGCTCCTATTCACAGCGAGGAAGATTGTTAGTTGGGATAGAGGTATGCCTATCATTTCCCTTAAGACCAGGTGGCATGATCTATTAGCAATTGTTAAGCAATTCGTGACTTGCGAAGGTCATTATGGTTTGGTGTTTCTTTATCATATCAGATTTCTTATGAATTTTATAGACTACCCTCTGAATATGCCTCACTATCTCCTACGCAGCCTGTATAAAATGTCCAAACGATTCAAGCGTGAGAAGGCTGATAGCAGCCTTTTCCATCACTGCTTGATTAAAATCATTATTGTTCACCGTTTGAAGCTTAGTGGTGATTGTTGGCAAGCCTTCCTATCAAGGAATGGCTTTTCTACTCCCGAGTGTGTTCAAGTAGACAAGGTTGTGGTCAATGAAACCTTGGTTGTGCCTGCCATGCCACCTTCTACCCTTCTACCCCCTATCAAACCCTCGAATTGCCCCAACATTGACCTACCCAATACCATGGCTGACCCATGTGCTAAATACAATTCTAAGACCGTTAAGAAGCCTGTAAGGAAGAAAGGAAAAGGTGATACTGGTGTCAATAGTAGGGGAAAGAAGAATGCACGATGGATATCTAGATGTGCTCGGAACAAGCCCAAGTAGAACACTGACCAGAAGCCTATTGTTTTGAGCGAGGATTCAGACTCTGAGATTGAGCACTTTTTGGCCGAGGAATACCCTTACTCTCATGGCCTCTGTTCTTTGGAAGCCTATGACTATGTTTCCAACCTACCCCCATGCCTCAAGGATGATCCTAACTTCCCAGGAATTAAGTTTCTCAATGGAACCCCTAGTAACTCAAAAGAACCCTCACCTGTAGCGACTCGGCCCAATCAACCACCGTGTACTCAATGCAATTCCTGTCTTGAACGTTACTACACGGATGTTCCTCTGTTGCAATCTAAAATTAAATCATTGGAGGAATGGGTTACTGTGTTGTCGAAAGAAAGAGACGGGCTACAAGCCAACGAGAAGAAGCAAAAGACTACAGGTTTAATTGTCTTCAGAAATGTTGAGGCAGCTACAGCCTTTGTCAACTCAAAGTTATCCTGACTGAAATGTTTTCCTACAGCCCAAGTATGATTATTTCAACATCAATTTTGAATGATTTGGTTTGAACTAGCATAGTCGATTATGTTTGCTCTCAATTAGTTCTGTTTGTTTTATTAGATTCAAAAACGATTCAGTTTACTTCGAATTTCCAGGAATGATTTCGTTTTTATTTGAATTAGTATAAAAGATTTTTTTTTGGATTAGTATAAACTATTTTGTTTACATTGAATATTTTTTTGCTAAAATCGAATACAACTATGTTTTGGATTAATACAATTTTATTGTTCTTGGATTGTGTCGGCTCTGAGTTAGTTCGATTCAGTTCTGTTTGGTTTGAATCAAAAAAAAAAAAAAACAATTATGTTAGTTTTGTTTTGATTTAGCAACGATTTTGTTAAGTCCTGAATTGGCATAAATGATTGTGTTTGTGTTAAGTGAATACAAAAGATTTGTTTGATAATCGATTATAGTCTATTTCGATTGAAATGGATTCAATTACGATTTCGTTTGTTTTGAATTTGCATAAAAGTTTTGGTTTGTTTTGGCGTGAATGATTTTCTTTGTTTCAATTAGTAATTAAAGGTTTGTTTAATAGGTCGAATATATTTCTGTTATCATTCGGATTGATTAAAAACGATTTTTCTTGTAAATAAGACTAGCTACAGAATCGTGAGATTTTGTAGCTAGTCTTAAAATTTAGATTTTTGTTAATTTTACCAATAAAACATTTTCTAAACTTGTTTATTCTTGTCCACCTATAGGTACCTACGAATTTCAATGGAAAATTGGACATGATGTGGCAGTTTAGAACATGCTTTTTGTGATATAGTTTTGTTTTAAGTTGTTATTCATAGGAAGAAATAGAGAATTGGGAGATTGTTCCCATATTTTTTGTAAACAGTTTTTTGATAATTGCCACAGGGATGTTTTACCATGTGGCCTTTATATACTCATTTATTTTTTGTAATGAACCCATCACTGTTGGGAGAACAAAGACTATGGATTTATGATGATACAGACTCGAATGGAAGTGGATCTTTTGTAACAGCTTTAGCTTTCAATTTATCATACTTTCGTTCAAGTTTTGTGCATTTTAATTTGTGATCAAGTTATTGACTACTTTAGATATCAAGACTTGTTACAGGTTGATGCATTATGATTTAAATTCTGTCCATATATGATGTATCTCAGTTCTAGTACAACAATTACTCTGTTTCAATTTAATGAGTAAAGGTTTATCTTCTTCGTTAAATGCACTGTTCTGTACAAATCTTCGCATAGGGATTTATCTAAATGTGATGATTTGTAAATTATAAAATTGTTGTCGTTTTATGTCTTGTTTGTTCTGTCATTCATATTCAAAGAGAATTGTTGCTTCCTGTTTATAAGAATCTTGTGGAAAATCTGGTGTGGGTTTCCTCCCATCAAACAACTACATCGAGTATTGTGCACAGGACAAATAGGAAGCGTTACTTCAGGTTAGTTCGTTATTTTCTATTTAATAGTTAATAAATTCGAGAATTCTCAGTAGTTTAGATAGATATATAGTTCAGATTTACAGTTAGTATTATTACTTTAATTGCTCAGCTTAGATAGTTTTCATTTTATTCCTTTCTCATAAAAATTATAAAAATAAAAAACAATGGTTTCGCTGTCATAAGACATTTTACCAATGATTTTTGCAAATTTGGATTAAAATTTGTATTCTGTAAATACTGTACATATGTAATTGAGATTTGATTGTATTGATAAGCTGAACATTTAATAAGTAGAATAGTTGCTCTATAACATTAGATAGTAAACTGTATATATATATTTCAGATTTGTATATAGTTTGTTGTAGTTGCTTTTTTTTTATTTAGATTAGTTTTTTTAGTTTAGTTTTTATTTCACTTTCCTAGGACTTAGATCGGCCAATGGAGCCGCTAAACCCATTAGATTGGATCATCACAAACGGCTTGGGTTATTTAGACAACCCCGGACCGGATCCACCCATCTAGTTGACGAGCGTTCAATTTCGCCCGTCAACAAATAGCGCTAGAAGGAGGGCCTGAAAATTATCAATGGCACGAGGTGGTCGTAAGACTCCTCCACCACCTAACCACTCACCTATAGTGACAATAATTCATTCAAACGACAACATCGTCCCTCAAACAACAACCACATCAAACAACGATCTACGGATCACAGTTGAACCAGTAACCCCAAATCCTACAGGTGGTGACGTACAAGAGATTGTCTGCCAATCTCTCTTAAGAACACATAGTGCCTTTGCCCATTTAAGGAAACCAAATTGGCCTTTGGACCAAACTTTAGAATTCTCTGATATCAGAGAACAACTTGGAGGCACTAACCTCACTTTAAACCCTACAGATCCAATCCTCACTCCTGTTGCAGGAGAATCTGGAATACCACCCTCACCACCTCCATCATCTCCTTCTTCTTCTGGAGAAGACTCTTCTGACGAAGGTAATTCCCCTTCTCAGCCTTCCACACTGCCTACACCAATGGCCAACCAGAACAATCATGCCAGACCCTAGATTGACCAGGATACAGTAGTCGTACCCAAGCCTCAGCATCCCTTACCCAAACATCTGGAGAAGTGGCTTCCCAAGTTTGACCCTGACTCTAAACAAATCACCGAAGATCACATTAAAAAGTTTATGTTAGCCATTAGAATCCATAATGTCGAGCATGAATACGTAGTCTGTAGGTTGTTCCCCTATACTTTTTAGGGAAAATCCTCTACCTGGTACTTTGCCCAGCAACCCCATACCATCGTGTCTTGGGAGAAGTTCGAATCCTGCTTTCTTGAAAAGTTCGGAGACGATAAGTCCCCAGAAGTTCTAGTCATGGAGATTTCTAGTTTAAGAATGAACCCCAAAAAGAAAATCAAATACTTTAACCAAATATTCTTAACACTAAAGAACTGAATCCCTACAGACTCGATGCCTGCTGAGAATCTTATCATAGCATACTATACTAAAGCCTTGCATCAAAGTATAGCCATTTGGGTAAAATGATCTAAGAAAGCTACGTTGTTAGAAGCCTTTGAAGAGGCCAGCCAGATTGAAAAAGACATCCTTAGTTTAAAAGACACTACTAGCAATGAAACAGAGACTAGTTCATCTTCCAAAAAGAAGATCGAAATCCTCCCTAGACCTGCTAAAAATAAAATACAACCTGAAATCTCGGATTTAGAAAACCTAACTAAAGTCATTCAAAAACTGTCAAATCAAGTTATATATTTGAAAAGAACGGCCAAACAAGATTCTTCGAGAAAAAGGCCCTACAAACCCCCGTTCAGGAAGCCTTTTCCCACCAACCGACCTAATCCAAATACCGAGGGCCTAAATCTAGAAAGTCTGCAATTTGCCCTTCAAACGATTCTAGAAGCCCATGATAACTTGATGCCTCCTGAGATTCCTGAGGAGGTAGTTGAACAAGAGACATTTGAAGAAGAATCTTCTCCGAACATTTTTGGACACTTCTCGGATAGAATTTTTCAAGCTAATTTCGAGACAGTACATCCCTACAATACTAGGAGTAAGACAGCAAACAAACCTTCTTCCGAAAACACTACGACTTTGCCCCCAAAAGAAATCTAAACCAGCTAATACTAAACAGAGTCATGTAAACCCCAACTTAGATTATGATTTAGTTGAATATCTAAAAAAGTTAAGGGCTAACATTTCTGTTTATGAATTATTAAAATTTTCATTTCTGCTACAAAAAATGTTACAGAATATCGCAGAGAATAGCAAAAATGGTAATTCAAACAAGGTTGTTCAGAACAAAGTTCCTCCGAAGACTTTCGCTAAGAATAATCCTGATCCTCACGATAAAGGACGCCTTCCTGTAAATAATGTAACAAATGTAGATAAATTATCTTTAGAGACTGCGAGTAAAAAGCCACAAGCTTCCACCCTTAGTACTCGCAAAAATGTACCTCCATTTTTGTTAACTTTCGAAATCTTTAATAGAAACGTGCACAATTGTATGGTTGATTCAGGAGCGTCATCCAATGTAATGCCATGGTCTATATGTCAGAAGATTAACACTGAAGTTGAACCATCCACTTTAAAAATCATCCAACTTGATCGAACTAGTGTTAAAGTCATAAGCGAATTAAGGAATGTGCTTATAAGATTATCGTCTAACCCCAAAGTTCATCAAGTGATTGATATTATTGTTGTGAATATTCTAGAAGTTTATGGTTTGTTTCTAAGCAGAGACTGGTCAAAGCAGCTACACGGCTATTTCGCGACAGATTGGTCTCACCTGTGGCTGCCCGAGAATGGCAAGCCCAACAAAATCAAGGTAAATCGTGAATGCTACCTTAAGTTCACGGTCACAGATTTGAATGATCCCAATGAACCATTTACACCTTCTGCTGATTCACCCGAAATACAAGTGATGGATACCTTTTTCGGCAATTTCATGGCCGAGACTTTAGCTATCACCAACCCAGAACAGCAGTCCTAGATTGTAGCATATGTGCATCCAGCAGCTTCTACACAATGGTCTCATGCACCCGATAAAAATCAAATTTGGTCTCTTTACTTTGACGGGTCAAAGTCCAAAGAAGGAGTTGGTGCGGGCTACATTATTATTGATCCGGCAGGTAACAAAACCCTGATTGCATGTAGGTTAGAATTTGAATGTACTAATAACACAGTCGAATATGAGGCTTTACTGCAGGGCCTCAGAAAAGCTTTAGATATGAACATTCAAAATTTGACCATCTTTGGCGATTCGGAAATCGTGGTTAGATAGGTAAGAGATTCTATCCACTGTCTGTCTCCGCATCTTAAAAGCTACCAATCCGAGGTATGGAATTTAATGAATAAGTTTTATGCTTTCAATATAAATTCTATTCCTAGATTGAATAATTCTAAAGATGATCTATTAGATAACGTAACTTCCAAAATCTTTCTTGCAGAAGGCTTGTCCCCGAATGCATTCTCCGTCGAACTGTTGTTTAGGCCATCTGTTCCCGACAACATCACGAATTGGAGAGTCTTCGACGACGATCAACAGATTATTAGCTTCCTGCATATGGAAGAAACTTTTCAAGGCACCGTGATTGACGAATGCACTCATGACGACAATTTGCGTGATTTCATGGTAATACCAGATCTGAGATCTCCTGAATCTTCATCGGACATGGTAAATTCGATCCCTAAATCTGTAGTTAGATTAGAGAAATTTTACGATCTTCAAGATAAATTCAAAAAAACGGTCAATTGTAAAACCAATAGTTCCTCGTTATCATATGAAAAAGTAAACTTCCGAACTAATGACAATCCACAGTGCATTAATTTAGGGGTGGGGTGTTCTAAACAAGAAAAAGTCACATTTATTATATTGTTTAAGGAATTTAAAGATGTTTTTGCGTGGATGTATGATGACCTTAAAACTTTCAACCCTAATATCATACAACACATCATTCCTATGAAACCCCAAACATTACTCTTTCAACAAAAGTTAAGAAAAATGCACCCTAAGCTCGAACCGACCGTCAAAAAAGAATTAAATAAACTCCCGAATGCTAAGATAATTTTCCCAGTTAGGCACACGCAATGGGTTTCTAACCTTGTCCCTGTCTGGAAGAAAAGTGGGGAAATCCGACTATGCGTCGATTTCTGAAACCTTAATAGAGCATCTAATAAGGACAACTACCCTATCCCACCCATGGAACAGATCCTTCAATAGGTATCTGGTTCTGAAAGACTATCCTTATTGGATGGTTTTTCAGGGTACAACCAAGTCCTGATGTCTCCTCCAGACCAACTTAAAACTACCTTCCGCACCCCATGGGGCACCTACGCTTACTGGAAAATGCCCTTTGGACTGATTAATGTTGGTTCCACTTTCTAGAGAGCGATGGACATCGCTTTCCGAGGCTTAATCAATCAATCCATCGTAGTTTACTTAGATGATGTTACTGTATTTTCCAAAAACAAAACTGATCATCTAGCTCATTTAAGAGTTGTTCTACAGCGATGTCGTAAATACGACATTTCCTTGAATCCTAAAAAATCTATCTTCACAGTAGAACAAGGTAAACTCTTAGGATTCATTGTGTCAAGCAAAGGGATGATTATCGACCCTGAAAGGATTCAATTCATCTCGAAACTCCCCCCTCCCTCATCCAAAAATTCTATGCAGTCTTTCTTAAGCCAGATAAACTTCGTCAGGAGATTTGTTCCCAGTTTCTTCGAGATGGTGAGACCTTTACAGAATTTAATTAAGAAAGATGCACAATATCATTGGGGACCCTTAGAAAATCAAGCTTTTAATTCAATAAAAAAGGCCATAATAGACGTCGCTCCTCTCATGAGCCCCGACTTTTCGCAAGACTTCACGCTCTACACATTTGCTTCTGACCACTCCTACGTTGTTGTCCTAATTCAAAAGAACACTGAAAACAATGAAGTACCCATTGCCTTTATGAGCTCTTCTTTCAAAGGCGCGGAACTTAATTACCCAGCAGTAGATCAGCAAGCCTATGCTATTTTTAAAGTAGTTAAACACTTCTGATCTTATCTTTTGAAATCTAGGACGAAAATTATTGTCCCTTACCCAGCCATCAGGAATCTGTTAGTACAGAAAGAATTAGGAGAAAAGAGGGTGAACTGGGTTACTTCCTTGCAGGAGTATGATATAGAAATCACCCCAGCTCAAATAGTGAGAGGCCAAAGGTTATGCAAGTTAGCTATTGATTCAGCAGCAGGATAGCAAGAAGAAAACAATATGTCAAACCTAGGACAGCACAATCAAAATGCAATCTGTTGTACACAAAACTCTATCAGTCTGTGGTATGACGATATAAAATTCTGTCTTGAACATGGGTCAGCTCCCCGTCACCTGGATCCCACTAAAAGAAGAGATTTAAGATTAAAATCTACCTCCTTTCATTTGATTAATGGTATTCTGTTTCGTCAAAATTTTGATGGAGTACTAATGTGTTGTCTTGAGAAAGATGAAGCAAATAAAGTCTTACTAGAATTGCACGCAGGAGAAGTTGGTGGGCATTTTGGTGGTGACACCACTGCCCATAAAGTTTTGAGAGTCTGTTATTACTAGCCCACACTTTTTAGAGAGGCCCATGCCTTGTGTCGCAAGTGTATTATTTTTCAAAAAGCATCCGGGCGGATACAGAAACCAACCTTTACTTTGCAACCTGTCTCAGTAGACTCCCCTTTTCAGCAGTGGGGTCTTGATATTATAGGTCCAATCAATCTTCCATCCTCACAGTAGCATAATTTTATCATAACAGCCACAGATTACTTCACCAGGTGGTCTGAAGCTACCGCATTAAGAACTGTGAATACCAATCAGGTAATTGCCTTTTTAAATTCAAATATTATTACTCGTTTTGGTATCCCTGATTGTTTAGTATTCGATAACGCTTCTTATTTTTCGTCTCTTGAGATGAGCGAATTCGCTCTAGAAAAAGGAATTAAATTGAAGTATTCTGCCAGCTACTACCTCAGGGCAATGGTTTGGCAGAATCAACAAATACAAATCTGATTAAAATCATCAAGAGAATGGTATCTAAAAATCACAAAAACTAGCATAATGCACTGTTAAACGCAATTTGGGCTGATAGGGTAACACCAAATACTGTTGTAGGTAACTCTCCCTTCTTTCTCATCTATGGCAGAGAAGCAATTCTGCCACCACATATTCTTCTTCCCTCACTACAACTATCACAGAAAATACAAGAGGAAGATTGTCCCCCTTTGGAAAAATGAATTAACGCTTTAATGAAACTAGAAGAGGTAAGAGCTCAAGCTAAACATAAGTTGGATCAGCATCAACTAGTGGTCAAAAGATGGTTTGATTCCAAGTCTGCCTCTGATAGGAACTTCAAAGTAGGTGACCTTGTCTTGAAATGGGACAAACCGCATGAGGGAAAGCGAGAGCACACAAAGTTTTAGAACTTATGGCTTGGACCGTTTTTAATTACTGAAAAATTGGGCCCCATCTCATTCCGATTACATAATCTAGAGGGACAGCCAGACACCTATCCGGTGAATGGCCAAGCTCTGAAAAGATATTTTGCTTGATGATAGCCCTGTCTATACTGTGTAAATATTTTTCTTTTGTTTGTTTTTCTTTTACTGTTTTGGTTTTGATTTTTTCCTTTGCGCTTATTAGTTTTTGTTTTTGGAAATACACATACCTGCATTTTGAACTGTTCAGACAAAGAAAAAAGAAAAATTGTCTAAAACATCAATTATAATATACTTCTGAAATTTACAGCCATGTTGGGCAGAGACTGTTGTTTGAAAGAAGTTAACTGACTTCGATCTCTGAGAGAAGCTTGTCACAATCATCTTTTTCTTCTTACAATGTCCCTGTTCCTTAAGGGAATAACTCAGAAGATGTCTCCATGCCTTAGAAGGTTGGTTTTGTAAATAAACCATCTCTGAATCTTAATGAAGGACAGTTTTAAAAATTCTTTCAAGGTCTGTAAAAAATATGTTAAAATATCATAATTTTCAGCGTCACCCCACTCAATTATATATCTTTAAAAAATTAAATCATAAAAGAGCTATGGGAAGTGCTTGTAAACCTGTCAGGATGTTGAACAGGTCTGCTGGTAGCGGGTAAATGCATGCATGACGCCAAGACAACTTCGCCAGGGTACTAAACAGACCTGCTGGCAGCGAAGCAATGTCGGGTATATGAAAATTTGCAAATATGGAATCTCTTGACCTTAAAATGTCCTTTATTCTGATCTGGAACTTCTTGGCAGGATACGGATATTAGAGTGGGTTAAATGGAAACCCTGTCGAGGCTATGGACGCCTGCTAGCAGTAGTGGCTCTGTCAACAGTATTGGAGATTTTATCTTTAATATCGTGATTCGCTTGTCTTAAGACTGTTATCAATTTTCAACCTTTAAACATTGTTGTAATAGTTGATTAATGATGATGTTTAAACAATTTTCTGGTTGTTTTTGAGTTAGAATTATTCTCATTATCATAATCTGAATTTGTTCTTTTGGCAGAGATAACTGCTTCTACCAGTGTATCGCCATTGTTTGCAGCCATTTTGCATTTTTATCCTATCCTTATAAGCTGCCTACACAAGTGTTTTGGAACCCTTGACTCTCATCGCAATCTTTTGAATAAAACAACACTATTATCTTGCGCATTTTCACACCTGCCTTTTGTTCTCGTTTTCACGACTGTAAGCGTGAAAACCTTGAGTTCGAAGTCATGTCAATGGCATTAAAATCGTCACTAGATTATTATGGTTACTCTTTTCTATGTGTTCATTGCACTTCTAATTCAATAATGGTCACACAGTTGGCAAGACACCAAATCTTTACTCACTTTGCTTTTTTTAATATGACTTCATTTTATAAGTTTGCGATGCAATGGTATTCTAGTGATTGTGATTGAGTCCTTGATACAATGGTGGTTTGGTGCTCTATTGTCTTTGATCAAATTTATTTGGTGCAATGGTTTCATAACAAAGCATTAACATTGTGATCAGACCCTTAGAGCAATGGTTTCATACAAAGCATAAGTTTTATGGTCAAATCTTTGGTGCTAAATTCGAAATATTGTTTTATTTTTAAACCATGCAAACACTATTGTTGTGCAAATATTTTGGTCGACTCATCATAGTTTTCTATAGTTGTTTGATTCGCATTGTTTTTAACACACACCACTGTTGAAATAATGTAACTGCGAAGAACATTCTTATTATTTTGTTATTGGATTAAATCCCCATTGTGGATTAATCATGTTATTATTATTATTGGATTAATCCCCATTGAGGATTAATCAAGTCGGTAATTGTATAAGGACCAAATCCCCTTTTGTGGATTGGTCATCGGACAATTACAAAGTACAGAATAAGAAGTCGGCCCCAGCAGTTATAATGAAAGGGCTAGAATTAATTAAAGGTGGGTTTACCCACCCAGTGTGAGAGGTCGGCCCTACCAGATGGTGACTCTTCACACGTGCCAAATTGATATAAATAAGAGGCTAGCGCCTCACTTCTAAGACACACTACACTTGCTCATTCTCTTATGAGGCAAGTTGCATTTACAAGTTGGTGAGAGGAGAAGAAGGGTGGTGCATCCCTTGAGGAGGACTTTTCTGTATTGGTTGACTTATCTCTTGAACATTGTATAAGTTATTTATGATAAGGAAGTTTTTGCTGGGTTTTCTTCCCCTAGAGGGTTTCCCAGGATAAATGTTGTGTCTCTTGTGGATGTGTATTTCTTAGTGATATTGTTCTTATTATGCTCTTATCTTATGAAATGCAAAGAACTATAATAATGGCATAAACATTAACATGGAATCGGAGCCAACCTGAAGAAAGCACAATCTGCAAGAGGAAAAACGTCACTGTTACCGGACCCCAAAATTAGGGTTTTGAAAAAGTGACTGTTTTCAGCTCCCTATCATCCTAGAAAGTTGTTCCCTCCCCTAAGGATCAATTTGGCACCTAGAGCGCACCTTTTCAGTGGTTGGATCCTCTAGAAAGTGAAACCCTAGTTTCACAAAGTACCAAAAAACCAGAAAACCAGAGTACGAGAAGTACCAGAAGTACCAGAGTACCAGAAGTACCAGAAAACCAGAAGCACTAGTCCAGAAATCCGTAGAGCAGATTTGAAGGGGTAAAATTTGGAATTTATCAAATCTGAGGACACCAGGCTACTCGCCTAACCCAAGCGCACCTCCTGGTAAGATCAAAATTTGATTTTGAGCATTTTCAATTTTTTGGTTATTTCCGTTGCCAAAAGTACAAGATGTCTACAAGCACAAAGCTTGTTGAGAAATTAGAAGGCATAGAAAAATTCTGTGCCTGGAAGTATAGGATCGGTCTGATCCTTGTAGAGAATGAACTATCAAGATTTATCAAAGAAGAAGTGGAGGAACCTGAAGATGCCGTAGAGAAAGCGAAGCATCAGAAGGACTCAATCAGGGCTCAGAGAATCATTGCAGATTCAATCAAAGACCACCTAATCCCGTATGTATAGTCAAAGAAAACCCCGAAGGAAATGTTTGATGCTCTAATAAATCTATATGAAGGAAAGAACATCAATCAAAATATGAATCTCAGAACTCAGTTGAAGAATATCAAGATGCAGAAAGGAGAAATGATTCAAGAATACTTCTCCCGAATTTTCGAGACAAAAGAACAGCTGAAAGCGATTGGAGACACCATCGATGAAGACAAATTTGTAATGATCGCCCTAAATGGTCTCTCAAGACCTTCGGATTCCTTCATCCAGTCAGTATGCAGTAGAAAGGAGAAACTATAGTTTGAAAGTCTATGGGAAGAATGCACCCAAGAAGAGACGAGGGTAGCCAACCGTGAAGCACTACTAGAAAGGGATGATGATCAAGCCCTAGCTACTCATACAAAAGGAGGAAGGAAGAAACCCTACTTCAAAAGGGAATCTCATAGAGAATATCAACCATCAAACAAGTTCAACAATCAAGAATCTCATTGAAGAAATTTTCAGAAGAAAGGACAACGCAAGGGACGAGATCTCTCATCTATACAATGCTATCATTGTGATAAGATGG
>JZKD02S2119024.1:21572-32009 GCA_000966675.3 Picea glauca
CTATAACGTCTTCATCACTTAAATACTAAAACCCTAGCATATATAACCCCTAAGAATTATTCCCTATAACCCCTAAATATTTGTATGTATTACCATTAACACTTAACACATATATATTTTATCCATAATTAGCGCCTATAACCTCTTCCTCTAAACCCTTAGAAGGAGTGAAAATAAACCATAAAATAGTTCAATAGCACCAAATTACTAAATCACACATAAAAAATTTAAGTACTGACCTTCAAAATCTCAGCTATGTAGAGTCTGATCAATTCAATGTTTCTCTTATTGAAAGAGAATTGAAATCAAGATTTCATAAAAACCAGAACACCATTGCATCAGAAAACCCGAATGATTTTCACAACTATAGAAAATGATTGTCGTAACTATAGAAAATTTGTCATAACTAGGATATATATATGATTGATTTTGCCGCAAATCACCGTTTGATTCACATACGTGCCCTTTTTGGTTGCTAGAGTGACTAAATGGTGGTTAGTTGCTAGAGTGACCAAGATTCGTCGTTAAAACAACCAACCTGGAATGTTGGTCGCTAGAGCGACCAACATTTGGACCCTGAAAAAAAAAGGTACATTTAGTACAAAAAATGCAAAAAAAATACGACGAAATTCTAAACTGTCGTAATATTTCATCGTAATTTACGCCCAATGTAGTAGTGTCAAAATGTTGGGCTATCCATCTAATTCAATGACGCATCAACAGCAGGCCTGATTTTTTAAAAAATGAACAAATTGCAACAAGCCATGTTCAAAATCTCGTGACTTCCTCCAATGGCGCAATCAATTAATATTGATAACAACACAGTGTATAACCATGCCATAGTTGCCATGATTTCAATGTTCCAATCTGACAATTTTAAAACACACAGTCACAACATTTTTATTTCGACCCATCGTGTTGAGATATCAATCCAACACAAGGCGGCAGCAACAGTATTTCTCAAATCAATAAAACTACAACCAAAACCATATTTTGTAACAACTTGTGCCCATCCTTGATAACACAATTAAATAACCAAACATATACAGTGGACAGAAATGTCATAAACACCTCGATTGCAATGATCATTAGGCCATTAAAAACACATAGTTACAGTAATCATCGATTCATGCTATAGGAACGCCACTCATACCAATGCATCAAGCGTGAAGCATCATTGTGCATTAATCAATTAAAAACAGTGTCGGGTTATCCATTCAATAAACACAAGGAGGCAGCAACTGTGTATTTGATTTAACAACTATTTTTAATTAACCATGTTGAGCTTATCCACCCAATTATAGCAATGCAGTAACCAGATACCAAAACCAACACCAATGCTACACAATCAACGGACGGCCAGTAATATACTCTATCGACAACGCCCCACTAATCCATAACTACCAACAGTACCCTCGACAGGCCATAACGGTCTCCTCTACCAACACATGGACTCGAGGGAGAAAGGGTTTTCTCTGTGGATTAACATAGGAAAGCTAGAGTCGACTCTTCTTGATGGTAAAAACCTCCGAGACCAATGACGTACACGCAAAGAATACCACAATTCACTTCGTGGACAGGGTGACAAATCTTGGGATAGGAGAAGCTATGAATAGAGGATAAAAACTCCATTTGAGCCTTGCAATGATACTTAGCAAACGCGGGGTATAACCCTCATGGTTCTCCCAGTCAACCAAATACAACGTTGTGATGAAAACAGAGCCGAGAAGAAGAAATATAACCCATTGTGCTACTAATGGAAGCATGAAGTAACCCCAATACCCAGGAGAATAATACGCAGTCACATAGGGCATTTCAAACTCATTAAAACCCCATAAGAGCCAAGATTGGGTATGGTGATACAATGCATGAAGGAATTCATCTAGTCTAGACCAAATGGAACCCTCCACTAAATCAGCAAGGATGACAGAGAGCCTTTATGGCTGCTAATACTCAGAATGACCCAACACACAATAACTTCAAACATTATCACTAAGAAAGCCACCAACAATTCATTCCAAAAAATCACAATTTCACACAGTTTCCAAACTCAAAGAAAGAAAAAACCAATACATCCGAGCCAATATCCATTTCATAACCAGAGAAGACTCGTGGATGGAAAAAAAAAATACATACCTGTAATAAAAACACCTTAAAATGTGAGTTGGTCGAGCGGTTCCTCTCTACTAGGAAGTTGGAGCATAACCACAGCAACAAAGTTGAACAATAACCCATTTAGGGTGGCAGCTAGTGAAGGAGTAAGGGTAACGTGCAGTAAATGCACATCACCTCCATTCACAGTCCATTAATTCCATAGTACATGCCAGCAAGCTTTCCATTAACACAATTAATCAAACCATGTATCGAAACCATCACCCATTAAAACCAATAGTGCGGCCCATACCAAACTTATGCCATAACATAATCACCATTTCATATGACTCAATCAAATCGCATAACCATTACCATCTATCACTTTTCAAATGCGCCACCCACATCCTATCCTTCCAAAATATACCATATGCATATTAACCATATAAATCAATGAATTTGCATAACCATTGACTTGCTAGCTATGATTTAACCATAATCATTTTAATCTTTCATGCATGTAGTGTAGTATATTTGCATAGTTAGATCCCTTTTCTTACTACTCTTTATGTATTGTTACTAACACGTATTTTGTGCAGGTGTCCCAAGAACAGATAGCAATGGTATCAATGAATAGCATAGGTTGTAGTATAAATTAGAGCTTAGAACAGAACATGCCTCATTCATCATTTACTTGTCGCACATAGAACCAACACATAATAAGCCCAATTCGTCGCCAATAAAAACAAGATCTTGTCAACCATGTAAGCAGTGTCGAACAGTAGCACAAACATCAAATATGAACCATATCTGATCTCCAATCTACAAGGGGGTCCCACCTACTAGTATTATTTAGCTTTTATAATAATAGGCTTTAGCAACACTTTGCGGGCAAAACTTCGTTGTGATTTTAATCGTCAACAAACTAGTGACTCCACAGGGAAATTTGTTTTCAATAGATTTAGTACTCATAACTAATGGTTTCGTAGACCAAGAAAAGCATATCAAGGAGATATAACCAGGAATATTATGCAACAGGAGGAAGTGAGCGGATTTAATGGAAAAATGACAGGGAATTTGGGAATAACTCATGAAAAGTGTTAAGTATGAGGGGTTTTTACCAATCTATGCATAATCATTTAACCAGAATCTTCTCTTAACTTCAAGGAGAAAATCTTTAGACTTTCTCTAAAAAATCTCAGTGGATGAATAAATGGCAAGAAGAAGCGGGAGATAACCAGTTCTCTTTATAAAACAACAGTGAAAGAAGATAGCAAATTCAAGTATGCTTCAGGGGAAACATCACAACAGTTGTGTAAGATTGATTGTTATTGACTAATAATTCTTTGCAGGAGTGTCACTGTGGCAGAACTGATCCAATCATCCTATTTTACCAAATAAAACTAGAAGATAGCAAGCAATAAAATTATGACAGAAATAATTTTGCAAAAATCAACCAGCAGAAATTAATGACAGGACGTAAAAGCAGTGGAAAAAATTTAAACAGAAAGCAGAAATCAGACTACTGTAAGGAAGAAAATAAACAGCACAAAAAGGAAAACAGAACTAGGCTACTAGTGTACAGAAAAACCAAATAGCATTAGATCTTTTCACGTTGGTCCCTCACAATTTTTCAAGCGAGAACCGTTAGTGTTGTAGGAAAATAATCACTTCAGTAAATCCCATAGAATGAAAGAGTTAGTATCCAGGACAAAAGCAATTTCAAAAGGACCCAAAATCAACACTTGGAACTCTGAGGTAATTATCAACATTTTAACGCGTAGGATTAGATCATCAAGGTAGATATGGATAGGTCTTTTAAAAGTGGTAATTGCATCAAGTAGGCCCGAAGGTAGGAATTTATAAGACATAGTACCACAATTAGTGATAAAAGTGGTTTTGTGAACATTTGCCCCTTTTACCTTGATTTTATTGTAACCCAGAATTTCGTCAAGTAAGGGCTTCAACTATGACTCTACAACCTGTTGCAGAATTATTCCTATATTGAGGGGGGGAAAGGATTTCTCATAATAGCTTGACTGGAGGTGTGAAAACTAAATCAGGTTCTAATACGATCAGCGGTCTTAGGCACCCAATTTGAAACCCACTCAGAGTGGGTTGGGAAAATGATCCCAGCCTTTAAGAAAATTCCCAACTCCCTTTGAACAGTTTCATTAAGTGCAGAGTTAACAAGTATTTGTTTTTGCCTAGCTAGTTTCATAGTATGTTGAATAAGACCAGGACCAAAACCACGAAGATCCTCATAAGACCAAGCAAAAACATTTTTAAATCCACCTAGTAGCTTGGCAGACCTCATTTCTTCTTTATCAAAACATTGGACACCCCTTTTAACATTCTTTGCAAATTCAAGTGCCCCAATGTTCAAGGAGATGGTTTCATCCACCTTTTTTCTTGACCCATCTTCTCTTCTTTTCTCTTTATTTCCGACATCACTCAATGAATACGAACTCTCAAGAGGAGTCAAGCCCTTAGGAATCTTATCATCTTATTTCCTTGGGCTTAAAAGGTTCATCTTGAATGAAAGAAAAAATGCTCTCATCATTAGGGAAGGCCTGCCAAGATTCTACATTGTCTGGGATATGTGAACGATATAGAGATTGAAAGGAACAATTAGGCCTGTGAGGAAAATATTTCTTATTGGAAGAAGTTGCAAAGACAGCTAACCAATCAGGCATTGAATTCAACTCCCTCTTAACATGGGTGTGTTAAAAGATAAGAGGTTCTAGATAAGTGCCCAAACATCTTGGGTGTATCATCCCATCAATTTGTTGCTAGGAGAGCATACCTTACATATCAGGTTCACAACAAGCTCAGAATCTCCAAAAACTAAAAGGTGACCACAACCAAGATTAAGGGCGCTTTCAATGCCTAATAATAAAGCTTCGAAATCAGTGACATTGTTTGTGCAAGCAAACTCCAACCTGTAAGATAATTTATGAATTTTTCCTACAAGGTAAACCAAGATAATGTCAGCCCCATTACCTTCATTAGAGCGTGAACCATCAAAGTATGTGTGCCACAAATCATCGTCTAAATTGATTTGTTACAAAGGAGTATTACCCTTTTCTACGAAGATGGAATACACGCCTAGGTCCTCTTTGATATAGTTTATACTGGATTGGGTAACACTCTCTATGTAGGGTGAAATCCTTCCCTCTCTAAGGACTATAATGTTCTTACCATTTTGAGGCATGGATAAGTGTGTCCCGTCGAGTGAGAGGTACCCACATGTTAAATATTTCTAGTCTCTTCCCAAGATAATTGAGTAATTTCTTATAGGCATATCAATTACCTGAATGTTGAGGGTTGTCCTTATTTCGGGATGAGCGCATAAGACCAAGTTCACATCTTTAATCTCTCCTATGGTTGTTTGTTGTAGACTATTATAGGAGAGCATGCTTCTGGCATTTTCATTTGTACAAGACAAGCCTATCTCTTCCATAATAATCTTCGACATCACACTTGGGCCCGAACCACCATCAATGAGGCAACAATGGGAAATCTTATACATAATATTTACAGAAATATAAAAAGGGGGATTTTTTACAAGATATCTAAAGGTATGTACACCTACTTTATTTATAGAAGAGTCCTCTTCATTTACCTCTTCAAAAATATTGGCTACAACAGAATATTTTCCTTCCAGGAATTGTTTCAGATGCATTTGTTGTTCAGGGACGGCAACCATGTCTAGAAGGGTTGCATCTGCTTTGATGTTGGCCAACTGATTCAAGATATTGTATTTGGAAGAGGGGAGATGAGAATGTATTCCTTGACTGTCAGGGACTTTAGGAACCTGAACAGTAGCAGCAGGTGAGGATGATCCTGGGCTAGATGAGTTGCATGGAGGGTCAAATTTTCCCTTGGGAGCATAAGCCTTGTTCCTAGTATTGATGACCATGACATATTCTTGTTCTACAAAATCTAGGACAGTGATAGTAACTTCTGGTCATTTATCAAATATCTTATCTCTAACACTCTTCCTTACCTCACATGTGGTTTCCTCGTGGTCTTCTTTGCAGAAGTTACACCAGCTTCGAGGCAAGATGGCCTTAGGCTGAAAATTGTTATCAATTGGATTTATAAGGAGGGGTGCAGAGGAGGATGAAGCTCCATGGGTGATAAGTGAGGTAGTCCCCCTTCACTCGAATGCTATCATACCATTGTTCATGTCTTGTACTAGCTGTAAGAGGGCGGACATGTCCATCTATCTAACTGATTCTCCCTAGGGAAGACCTATTCTTTCAAGTTGTTCTTCATACTCTGAACAAGTATGCAGAGCAGAACCAAGATTATCAATGGCATTTTCCTCAATCCTATGATGGTAGGGGGAAGGAAATGCATTTTAGTAATGCATGAAAGCATATTGGTTATGAGGGCAGATGAGTTCGAGGATTTTATTGTATAACTTGGTGAAACGCAAGTTGAATGACTTGATGGTCTCACCATCCTTGTAGGTAACGTTATTGTATTCCATTAACTTCTTGGTTGGGATTTTAGATTGCCCATAAGTGGATCTGAACCAATAGATTAACTCCTCCCAAGTAGACAGAATCTTAGGAGGAAGTTCAAAGAAGTCAGCCACAACCTGTCCTTCAAAGGAATTGACGAATAAGCGCATGCAAGTGTCATTATCAGTGGCTCCTATGTTATGACAAGCATTAGAAAATGCCACTAGGTGTTTGTTTGTAGTGACAGTGTTATTTCCTGAGAACTTAGGAAGATGCTCCTTGAACTTAGGGAGTGGGCAAGTAGAAGGTGATAAGTTAAGGGGATAGGACACATGCCATGGAGTGGTTGTGGCGTCTTCTTCAAAATGAAAAATCCCATACTTTTTAATGACTTTGGTAGGATTTGTGGTAGATTGAACAGGGATATGGTGGCTATATAAGCTACCAATCACTAACGAAGAGGAATCATGAGAGGAGGAAGCACCTCTAGTACCACCAGAGCCACCACTAGATGCCATCTTATGGATGATAGATGAGGGAAAGAAAGACAAACTGGATGAATCAAACAAGGTTCTCCTTAGAGCACTTTGTTGGGCAGATAACACAACGTTCCTTCTTCCTATTTCAGCAATATGACTAATTTCAAGTGATAAGCCTCTTCTTCCTCTAGAAGCACGAGAATCTAAGGACACGAAAGAAAAACCAAAACTGAAGAAACAGAAGATCACCGTTGATTTCTAGGTTGTCTACGCCTAGCTTCCAATCGTTCGTGTGCACTAATATATTGTTCAATTGCTTCCCAAGAATGGTTAAGCTCAGCACAGGTATTGGCAATGTCTAAAATGGTGTTAAACAAGTTCAAAGCAATTTTGGTCTAATCTTGAAGACTGGGCTCAATATTGGGTTGCCTTGCAATCGGCACAGTCATTAATAAATAAAACAGTGAAAGAAATAATATCATAAAAATAGATGTATCGATGAAAATCGAGTATAAAAATTAACCAGAGAGATATTGAAAATCTACCTAGTATGGTCGCCAAATAAATGTTGAGGAAAATATATGAAATGATCTTACTCAAGCATTTTCAGATTCTTCTTGGCTAAAGAAAAATAGACGGGAATATCACCCTATGTTTATAGGCAACAAAACTAACATCCTAACTCACAAGTATTAATTACGAGTGCTTAGGCTAGTCTTTTATGAATAAAAAATCTTGTTGGAAAATTCATTTTTATATGATTTTCTGAATATAATAGTTGATGAAAACAAGTGTAAAGATAGAAGTAAGACACTGAGATGATAATCAAGACATATGAGACATAAAGAAATCCTTTATTTCATTCCAATTCACCAAAGATTCATCTTCTTTACAAAATCTCATACAGAAATTTTGGACCAAATTCAAACTTATACATCCCTGATGGAACATACAAAAGGACCTCCGACAGAAAACCAAAACTAGACTCTAAAAGTTGGATCAGCTTGCCACAGATTGTTTTCCACTAAACTCTACACAATAGCCTTTGTCAATCATGAAAACTAATTCACAAACAGACAAGTCTACACAGACTATCAAAGATAGATCAACACCTTTGAAAAACAAGTGTCTGAATGATGTAATTCAACCCTGAATGTTGTTGTCTACAATAAGACCATGTTATCATAAAAGAGAATTAGGCTTGTGATGAATAAAGTAATGAATGAAAACTGAACTATCTCAACATAAACTCAAAGAGAAAACCTTACTATGCTTCTACGTCTATCCTCCTCTTGTTCCTCCCTTTCCTTTTTCCTTTAAGCAAATCAGAATTGGTTGAGGTAGTTGAACCACCTTATTAGTTAAGTTAACTAAAGACTCAACCAACTTTTTAGTTAAGGGGGGAAAGTAATAATCATAATAAGGGTTATAAATAAATAATAACTAGTAGGTGGGACCCCTTGTGACTCCATTTATCATAACAATCATAACATAACTAGTTAGTTAAGAAAAACACACCTCCTTGTGACTGCAATCGTCATATTCACATTTGAAAATTTAGCTCATGATATTTGAAATTATTATCAAAAAATATTACTCATATATCCAAAAATAAAACATGTTGTCCAAAAAATCTTGAAGTCAACTGTCATCAACACTAGATAAAATAAAAACTCAAAAGCCAGATTTCCCACTCTGTGATGCAATCTTTCCTTGATTGTTTCTATCACCTTTCGATTTTTCTGAATTTTCCCTTGGTTGCGCTAACCCTTTAGGCCTAATCTCGTTGATCACGTGGGAACAATTGTCCCTCAAATGCATACGGGAAGACATAGATTTGCTAGAGCCATTGGAGGGTGAGGAAGGGGTAGTGGTGGATTTTCCTTTGTCAAGGGCATGGTGGGCCTTGGTTTTCAATCTTTTTCTAGCATGAGAGGACTACACTGGTGAGTGGGCAGGGGAATCTTGGATAATGGGGTTAATTGGCGGGGGAGCGGTTAGGGATAAATTGGGTCAGCCACGATGTTGGGAGACTGTCGGGTGGACAATCTCTTGTCATTCGTTGTTTTCGGGAACCTCGGCTTGCAATGAGACATGAGGGGGCACGGGAATACCAGGGGATTGTGGAGCTTGGAAAGGAGCCATTTCAGGCCTAGGTTGGACCATTCCTTGCCCAATCCAATTGAAAACTTCAGCCTGAAACAACTGGCCAAGCTCTTTTGAGTCAGCATAAAAATGTATGGAGAACCTTGGCCTTGTTGGGCCTTTGTTCCAGTTACCTCTCCCTCGGTTGCCTCAACCATGGCTACCTCGTCTGAAAAAACTCATCCATGCATGCATGATGGATTAGCAAATAGTCTTTTAAATAACCATACGTGATAACTCTTTAAAAATATGAAATAGATTTTGGCTCAGCACATATCAAGCTCATGCAATCCAATCCATAAAAATTGTTTAAATGTTGTCAATGAGAAGGGGGTGAACAAAGGGTCCTGGGATATGTGAGGGGTTTGTATTGAGCGAAACATGATATGATGAGGGGGAAAAGAACATGGTTATTGGTCAAAGACAACAACAATCAATTGTAATACAAACCAAAGAAAACATCATTGTAATCCAACCAAGACACTGCTACTTCCAACTACTTCAATACAGAATTCTTCTTGATTGTAACCAATCTTAGAACAGGGAGTGAAAAAAATGAATTTGGGAAGGTGACAGGGTTGTAATTAGCGAAAAGTGAAATAATGGTGGGGAAAGATAGTGGGTATTTTTCATAAAATTAAGTAAGTAATCAAAATAACCATTTTGTAAAAGGAAATACACCAACCATATGACCATTGTGACCTAATTAACAACCACTGTGTATAGTTCACACAATTCTGGGCATTAACTTGTTCACTGATTGAAATCAATATTTAACACAGTGTCGTCAACCAAAACAGTATGCATACAACAATCTCTAGGGGAGATCTGTTTTTTCTCATTTATCCATAAGCAATTCCCAAATGAATACACAATCAATTACCTCCACTTTGCTCATCCGATGTAGACATCAAAATCATGCTCGATTATGTCTTTCAATTCTTTCAATAATTAAATTGCAATGTGGTTATATTGTCATAGCACTCGTGTCTGTCACTATTTAAAATGCATGACATTCATTTAACATACAGAGTGGAAAACTGACACCACAATTCGTATTCAACCTACAAGATCTTGACTTGCCATTTAAACACACAAACAACAATTACCACTCCAACTCACGCTATGTTGTAGAAACCACAAAACAATTCAATCAAGCAAGTGTATTTTTGAGACTGTACAAGCCCAATTTTCTTCGACTCTAAACAATAAAAATGATGATTTATCCATCTAATTCAACAAGGCATCAA
>JZKD02S2119035.1:24059-51245 GCA_000966675.3 Picea glauca
GACCTGCAGACCTGAGCTTCCTTCTGATAGAAGGAACATAATAGGTCGACAAACCTTCCAAGGTAGGAGGGATACACATGGGAGAGGAGACACCAGACAAAGAAAAAGAACGTAAGCTCGCAAGGGAGATGCACAGAGCTCTTCAGTGAATCACAAACTGAAGGCCGCGAGCTTGATGCCAAGGAGCATTTGAGAAAACTTGCCGAGACCATAACCGAGAGAGAAAGCTCTGGGTTACAAAGAACAAGACCCAAACAGAAGCGAAAATAGAGGAAGAACCCTTGAGAAGTGTGAGAATTCCCTGGTGATATCATGGCTTGGCATGGGGGTGGCCAGAGTGCTAAGAATGAATGCCTCTATGCTTATGGTCGGGTGGAGGGACGAACACCCATAGTCAGTTGGTTGGCGGAAACCTGTAATAGATAAGTGATTTCATACCTTGTGTAATTTAGCCGTGACTATGTATGAATTGATTATACTGTGTATGTTTCAAGAATTGTGCATATTTCTTAATGGATATACTATATCCTCCTTATTCCTACTTGATTGTATAACTAGGCCAGTAAGAAATTATATGGTTAGGAGATGATTTTATACTCATGAATACTTGTGTCCTATGGTGGCATAAGCCCAAGTCATGAACTGTGTGTTTGTCGACCCCGGACACAGTTTCATGTGCGCATGCCAACCCTCCTAATTGTTTAGAGTCCCTTGGAGGATGAAGTTTGTTAATCTCAAGAGAGGTAGTATAGATTAGTGTAGGCTCTATGCGAGGAAAACCGAACCCAGAACTCCTTAAGTCCTAGAAAAGCTTAGAAAGGATTGCACTGTTGTGTGCAAGGACCGTCCATGGAGTGCAGAGGTCGAGAAACCCTTTGGAGGTTTCAGATCATATGAAAGCTCAGGAATGATAGAGATCATGATCAAAATCAGATCTAAACCATTGGTTCAATTCGGGGAAACAGAGGTGAGGATTTCCCTGAAGTCCTGAAAGGCAAATCATTGATTCGCAGGGGAAAATCTAGACCATTGGAGCCTATGTCTAGACAGTCAAAGAAGAGTGCACAGGAAAATAGATCTGAGCTGTCAGATTGAGTGTAGGGGACCGATAGTCGTCAGATCGAAAAAAAGGCACACGAGTTTTAACCTGGTGCATGCAGGGGAGAGAGGACTTGTCAGAGATCCACATCCATCGGGGATTTGGTACTGGGGAAACGGGAGTGAAGACTCTCCCAAATTCTCGAAAAGGAGAAAGCCGGGATTTGATTGTGACCATTGATCATCCCAAAAAGATCACAACCATTGATCATGGCTAAAGGTCATAGCCATCCATCAGAGGGACACGTGGCTGTCGGTCGGTGTTTCGACACCTAGGAAACTAAAGGGCAAGACCCCTCATTTTCGCAAGTCACGAAATCCTTGTATACGAAACCTCGAATCAGTTTAGTGTGAATAAGGTTTGGCATTTTGGAACTTAGGAAACCAAAGGGAAATACCCCTTGTTTTCGCAAGTCACAAAATCCCGGTATATGAAACCCCGAATCGGTTTAGCATGAATAAGCTTCGACTTTTCGGCACTTGGGAAACTAGAGGGAAATACCCCTCATTTTTGCAAGTCACGAAATCCCGATATACGAAACCCTGATGCACTCTGTGGATGAACCCTGGGTCATAGGTCAGGGTCATGTGGTAGAAAGGAGGAGTCCCAAAAGGATTTGGACCATCTATTTGTAGAGGACACGTGGTGAAGATCTAAAGCCACCGGGGTTCTAGACATCGGAGAAATAGGAGTGAAAACCCCACCAAAATATCGAAAGATAGAATGTCAGGATTTAATATGGGTCATTTATCAAGTCGATGATTTGGACCGTAGATTCGGATGATACTGATATTTCGGGTTTCGGGGATTGAAGGAATAAGGGTTCCTTGCAACAAAAACCTCGAAAGTGTGTTCATAGAGGTGGTCACATGGAGGAGGATAAGGGAAGGGATGGTCTGCACTAGGCTTTGTAGAAATTTAGGGATTATGTCCCTCGAAGCAAAGACAAAACAAATTTAGTTGTCGTAGTGGGTGTGTGACAGTTGGTGTCTCCTTTCAGTTGGTGCTGCAGAATCTTAGAAGTTGGTGCTTCCTATGAATGTAATATTAACATGATATAATAAAATAATATCTGGTTTTCTTCTGTTTGGGTTTCCACGTTAAAATCATCGTGTTCTGTGTATGGTTTGTTTTGTGATGATGAATGGAATTGTTAATGGTTAATGTTTACATGATGTGATTAAGGTTAAAAATGGTAAAAAGCGCTCAATACTAATTCACCCCTCCTATTAGTATTACTTAATATTCCAACAGAAGATAGTTTGGAATTCCTCCTAGGGATTAGGTTTTGGCTTCTTCAGTAGACCCTGAAAATAAAATAAAATAAAAAATAAAACTATTAGCTCTTGCTCAATGTATGAATGAGAGGTGATTTTATTACCTTGATTGGAGATGATATGGGAAATGCAGTTTGTGTGATGTCTTTGTATCATTGAGTGATGGAAGAACTTGGAATTAAGTTTCCCTTCCTTTAGCCACATAATGCTTGATTTTTTCCTCCAGATAATTTCTTCCCGCTTTTTCCTTTTCTCTATTTGCTTGGCCAAAAACACATCCTAATGCACCAACTCATGTGATCGACCATGAGAGATAATATGTTGTTGAACCAACTCCATCTAAGATTCGATGAGTCTTTGTGCTTGGAAAATATCCCCAAATACTATCTTATTCTATATATTGATATGTTGTTTGAGGGTCTTAAGACACTACTGGAAGCAATACATTAGAAATCCCTTATTTTGTTTTGATTCTTCCCACCATGATTTGAAATTGTTGAGGAAGTCTGGGTGAGAGAGCCAAAACTTCTCAAACCAGAAGGGTTTTTTCCAGTTTTTTCTCAAGGTGTCGAGGGAGAGACATATGGACCAATGATATGATCCCATAGCAGGGAGGATGGTGGCTTCCATGTGCATTTTAGTTAACATAAGAGATTCAGAGATTAGAAAACATTTCAGTTTACAAGTGACTTTTTGAGAACCGCCTCGATGATTGTTCCAGGTGTAAGTGCCATTAATGGTCTCCACATCAATTATATGATTATCTTAAATAAAATCTTTGAAATCTATGTGTTCCTGGTCTAATCGACGAAGGTCTACTTTATTTTCTTCCAAGCAGAGATGAGATTGAAATCACCTCCCATTATCCATATGTGAGGATTTATTAATTATTTGTGTGTTGCAATCATTGCAGGAAGTTGATCTTTTCCCCCAACTACTGTGGTCTGTAAATATTGGTAATAAAACCTATATTTTTTTCCCCCAATGGACGAAATCCAAATGACACACTATATTTTGTGCAAAATAAATTCCAGATGAGAACCTTATCTGGATTCTATAGGAGCACTAGTCCTCATGTCATTCCTGAAGAGTCAATAGCCATAGAACAACCTGTTGGGGTATTTAATTGTCTAATTAAATCATCCATTACATTAATTGTCAACCATGGGTATGTCCTTTTATTTCAAAGTTATCGTGCAAGGAATATGCAAGAACAATTTTCGTCTAACATTTATTATTTATTGGTAAGAAAGAAATACGCAGTATATACTAGATCTCAATTATTCAAATGAAGAACACTTGTTGAAAGTAAAACACTCTTGTTGAATTGGAAATCACACTTCACACTTTCTTTAAATTAAAACACACTCACACTACTTTGAATTGAGACCATACTACTGAAACTAAAATCACATTGCTTGAATTAAAATCACATCGTTGAAATAAAATCACACTAATGTAATTGGAATCACTCTTACGCTCTTGCAGAAATGAAAGACACACTTGAAATGAATTCAATATGCATTTTGTTTTGAAAGTAAATCACTTGCTGGCAGGAAACAAACCATACTTCTACTTGATAATAAAACAAATGATACTCTATATGAAAACAAAATAAGCTTCAACCTTTACAAAGGGAATAACTCGTTCAACCCTGAAAGGAAGCACACTCTACTAAAAAGAAATCAATCATAAGCAAAAGATTAACTAATAATGGGGTATCTTTTGCAATTGTTCTAAGTCTAGTTGAATTCCTTAGTCAAATAAGATCAATCCAATCTACATAATAATGATTCAAGGATAATTATTAGTGAATTGAATTACAATAAATCCTTGAGTAACAACAATCCACACCATATGAGAATTCTCACAACCAATTATCAACATCAAAAGTAATAACTGAAGAATGATACACTATTAAATATACCTACTAACACAATGGAAACAAACTAATGACATGATTCTACTTACAAATATAGTAGCAACGATCTCTATTTAGATAAGGGTGATCTTCCTCCTTAAACAAGGTGATGCAAATCAAATCAACGCTTCATAGATCCAATCCCACGAGCACGCCAATCCTTTATTAATAAAAACTCAGGAAGTACAAAAGAGGTTCTCATCTAATTAAATTATTGACTGCTAACTACTAACTAATGAATGATCTTTCCCTCTGTTAGTCTTATTTATACCTAAAACTCAGTAGGGGAATGATAAAACCAAATCCCCAAACTCAATTTTTTTTTTTTACATATTTGGAGAAAAATCGCAAAATCTAGGTTTTACATCAATTTGGGCAAATTCGTAATAAAGAACCACCTGTATCTCTCAAACCATGACTGATTAACGGTTTATTAGGAACTCAAATTGATTTTCTTTAGACAAAACCGATGTCTCATAATTTTCAAATTCATCTTCATTGGCTTGGAAATTGAGGCAAAAGTTGTTTGTTTCACAACTGCTGCTAATTTTGGCCCATACCCTTATCTCATGCTAGAGGTCCACACATACGAGTTGGGTAAGTTTGATTCACCTAGATCCATGTCTTTGATCTTAGAAACAAAATCCATGTGGAGGTGTTCTAGTATTCCAACCTTGAAGGTTTCCATGATGAGTGTTCTTACAGTTGCTATAGGAAATTGCTTCATAAATTGTCATCACTAAAAATTAAGTATGATATTCTTTAATTTATTAAAAATGAAGGAAAACTATCATAACTTAACCACTAAAGCATAAATAAGTAGGACATGGTGTTTTATGAGTAATTATGGTAAATTGAGTGATAAATGAGCGGTAAAAGGAAGTAAAAGGGATGAAATGGATGTTTTTGAGTGTTAATAATGGTGACAAATCAATGACCCAACATATCCACAAAACTGAATATGTTGCATGTCCTCATGAAACTCAATACCTTTGTGTCAACCAAGAACAGTAACAACAACAATGTTATAACATGAGTAGCAATATAACAACGTAACATCAACAATGTTATAATAGGAGTAACAACACTTGGGAGTAACGAAAAAACAATGTTATAACAGGAGTAACAACACCTTGGGAGTAATAGCACTTGGGAGTGATAGAACTTTGGTTAACAATACTTGGGAGTAATAGAAAATTGATTAATTGAGTAACAACAACAATGTTATAACAAGAGTAACGACATTAAATCATAACTCATGACATGGTGCTATTTTGTGACATGTTATTGGTTCTTGTGTAACAGCAACATGAATTCCTATTGCTAGTTCTTTTGTAACAGTTATAGGGATTTCTTGTGTCATTAATGTTGAAAACTAATGCTATCTATTGAAAAATAAAAAACAAAATTGTATGTACCCAAACTCAAGGATGAAGACATATTTCTTTTATGTAGGAATGGCTTCTATAACAGCTTGTTCTATTGTAGGATTATGTGGGGTATCCTATTCCTCTCATGGTAATGATATTTCCTCTCCCCCAAACTTGATTTTTTTTTTCAAATGGAAGACAAAGAAAACAATGTTTTTCCAAGTAAGAAATGTGTAGCAATCCACCCCACAAATTGAGGATGTTTCATGTCCTCTTGCAACCTAATACCAAGTTGAATGTTGCTTCCATTTTTCAATGCATAGTAATCAAAACCATTATGATTTCCCAACTGATGATGCTTGATATAATATAACACTTATTTCCCAATAACACCCTGAAACGTTTTTAAACAATTTCTTCAAAAGTAGCCTTCAAGTGATTTTTAACATTTATGGTAGAGTTGTGGCAATCAAATGATGATTTACAACAAGCGATGAGTTTCAGCGAGTTTCAGTAAGTGATGAATTTCATAAAGCAATGATTTTTAGTGAGTTTCAGTGAGTGATGATTTTCAACAAGTAATGAGTTTCAACAAGCTATGAGTTATAAGAAGGGATGAGTTTCAACAAATGATGAGTTTCAACAAATGAGGAGTTTCAACAAATGATTTGCAGCAAATGATGAGTTGCAACAAAATGATGAGTTGCAGAAAGTGATGAGTTACAACAAAATTATGAATTGCAACAAGGAAGGAGTTGCAGCAAATGATGAGTTGCAGCAGATGAGTTGTAGCAAATGAATTATAGTAGATTTGAGAATGTGGCATTTGATGCAAACAATAATCCAGAATGAGGAGAGTTTTGGTGAGTATATTGATCACCATCTAATGTATCTTGCCACAAAAAACCATAGAAACCTANCGACATAAATAAAATAACATTACTAATATAATATGCCCCAATTAAGGGGTAATGAGCCAATATTAGGGCTTAACAGGGATCCTCTTCACCAAGCTCCAAGTGCACCTTTGTATGGCTTCTCCTCTCAATCTTCTAATCTCTTCTTGGGAAGTGAACGGGTTCTGATGGAGGAAGAAGAGCTAATTGGGGAATGCTGAGGCAATTCTCAGAAAAGGGTTGCAATTACTTGGACAAGGAGGGGATGTGAAACGGGTAGAGTTTCACTATTCTTATGTCTATATGTGGAATGAGACCCCAACAACTCCTTTTATATGACAAAAGGATGGTTATTTAGTTGGGTGATGGGCTATAGGTGGTGGATTAGTTGGGAAACTACCCAATATCCCATAATATCAATGAATGCCTTGCAACTTTTTATTTTTTGTAGATTTTTCAAGTATATGCGGGTCATAATGGTGCATCATGCATATGTACGCTAGCTGTAGTGGTGCAACAAGCGTATGTACATGGGCATTATTGGTGCAGGGTGCATACATCTTCAAAAAAATGGTTTTCTAGGAGAGAAACTCAACAGTGCTTTGGAAAAAAATGCAGGTAAGAGGGACAAAGGCCAGGTATGCATGTGTAGAGAAATTTAGGGTTATAATAGATTCCCCCTAATGTGTCAGGTCAAAAGAGCATCTGATGGCCAAAATACATTACAAAATCTTCACCAATGTACGAAACGAGTGAGCCCGGGACCAGAGTTCGGGAGGTGCCATCTGCAAAAATAACAATTGTCTCTCCGAGGTGGGCATACCCATGCTCAGGATGAAATAAATCATGGCTTCCAATCAAATACATTATAGATCCATGTCATATAAATATATAAAGTGTAGCTGTGAGCAATACACAGTGGATATACATCTCAAAATCAAAGATATGCAAGTATAGTATCCATTTTCAAGAAGCCAATACTGCCCGATGGCTGGAGATGAGGTATTCATAGCTCAAGAAACAACTTCAAGATATTCAAAAATCAGGTAGGAGTAGAATGTGGGTGTATGATTTCACAACCCAGAGGTCTTCGACGGCTCGTTGGGAAAATACAATAGGATCTCGATGATCACGTAGAGAACTTCATTGATTTTGAATCAGGACTTGATTGGACTTTCGGGATGGTCGGGTCATGTGGTCAAGAGAAAAACTAGAAAAAGGCCGACTCAGGTTGGGTGAAACTTCCCTTGGACAAAAGCACGAAAGATGATCAGACTCAGGAAGCATGACATTGACATAAGTTCACGATGCAGGAGGCAAGGAAAACTCTCCATGTGTTTGGAAGAGTAACCAAACAGAGGAGGATGTGACTCTATGTAGTGATAATAGATTCCTAAGGTAATATTAGATCCCAATGCTTGATGAAAAAATGGAAGGATGCGCTTTCTCCAAGGGTGACTCATTGTGCTGCCAAAAAAAGAATATATATTTCTCGTCCCCTCTTTTTGGGTTTTTATTTTTATTTTTTTGTCTTTTTCAAATTTTTAAATATCTTTTAAAAAGAATAAAGAATTCTACTTTACAAAGGAGGAATGAGTTTCACAACAAAGCATACTAGTTCTAGGTGCAAAGAACACACTAATTATCAAAGCAAGGAGACATGTGCAGGAAAAGGACACTCGAAGAAAATTCTTCCATGGGTCAAGGTGCCAGGTCACAGAGGCAAAGTGCTACAAGGCTTGTGTATAAGGCATGCTTCAAAGGTTTAGTTGAGAGAAACATGGAGCCAACATTAGGCCAAAGACGCAGAGATGCAAATGCGATTAGAAAGACACAATGAAACCCCCTTCAATGTATTTTTAACGAGCCCAGAGAAGGTAATCTTGGTAGTTTTTGCATGTTTAGAGAGTCTAAAAAAACTTAAAAGAAGACTCCAAGGGGTACCTTTTTCATAAATACTCTAGTCGGTTCAAAAAAGGGGTAAACTTGCACCGAAAAGACGTCTATTCAAAATCATTTTAATGAGTGTGACAAAGACAAGATCACTCGACAATGTTTTCAATTTTAAGGAGTTTGAAAAGCGATTAACTATGGACTCACTGCCTTTTTCTGGACTTAGTACCCTTAGCTTGAAAAAGTATAAAAGTTACTCAGGAGAAATCTCCCGACGAGATGAATCTCCAGAGGTGTACCTTTTTCCAACATAATCCCCAGGCCAAAAAAAGTGGTAAACTCATGCCAGTAGAGGTTCTTCTAGACCAATTTAACGAGTGTGAAGGAACAATGTCACTCGGTGATCTTTTCAATTTTAGGGAGTCTGAAAAGAGCTTAACTATAGGCTCTGTGGGGGTTCCTTTTTCATAAGTAATCAACAAGGCTCGAAAAAGTGATAGACCAAAACCAAAGAGAATGTCCCTTTTTTGTAAATTTAGTCCCTCAGGCTCGAAAAAGGGTTAAACTTATACCTGAGAATACTTTTCTAGCAAACCAAAGTTCCTAGAGCATACTTTTGTTCATAAAATTGACTATCTAGACTGAAAAAGGGGTAAACTACTGCCAGACAAACGTGCCTTAAAGTTTGAGTTTGGCGAGCATGAAGGGAAACAAGATCGCTAGGTAATATTTTCATGTTTAGAGAATCTAAAAAGGGCTTAAAGAAGACTTCATAAGGTTACTTTTCTCAGTTAATCTAGACAAGATCAAAAATCATAAATACAGTCTCGTCAGATGTTGCTTTCAGACTTCAAAGCGAGCTTTAAAGACAACAAATCTTGCTCATTTTGGGAGTCCTGAGGGTGAGGCCAAGAGTGATGGTGCATCAAACGAATGAGGCTCAATCTAGTAATAATGATAGGACTAACAAGGACTCTTGAGCCTAAAGTCATTAGAGACAACATGGACGCCAAAATGCAACAATGATATATCTAGGGCATCCATGTAAAGGTAGGATCTACCACCTAATCACGACACTTCTAAAGCATAAATGATGGTTCTGTGTTGCACTTCAGTGGGATCAATCCTATGGCAAAGCAAAAAAGACAATGAGATGCAGAAAGTGGAGGTGAAACCCTAACTTATATGCAAAAAGTTGGAAAAAATGACTTTTACCAAAGGACCTTTAAAAGTGACCCATCTCCCAAAAAGTTACCAAACCAAAAGGAAATGTGTATCGTAACATCCAATAAGAAACTCGAGAATGGAATTAAATGATTTCCAAGCCAGAAAAAATGTTAGAAGGGGGTCAAAAAGTGGCAAAAAGGGCCAAAAAAGTCTATAAATAGAAGCTGATAGCTCGTTTTCACCATTGCAACTTGAAAATTGACTAAAAGGTAAAAAAGACCCCTTTGCTAAAGAAGTTGATTCCGGGAGCTTCAATGGACGAAACGAACTTCCACTCATACCAAGTAAGTACAAACTCATCCCTCCTAGATTTCCATTCTTCCTTTTTGCATTTTTTTTTTGGGGGGGTGTGCTCCCCTAAAAATGAGAGGCCCTATGTGTATGTGGGCTTTCCAATGAAAGCCCACGTATGTACTTGGACATAAAATAGTCTACCCGCATACATACGTGAATGTGACCAAAACATCCTGCGTACACCCTCAAAAGCATGGAAAAATGAAGAATGCAATAGATAACTCCCCTTTGAACTGTCATGGAACAGGATGTATGTCTACTAGAGAGAGAGGGAACATGAGGATATTGATATACTGGTTGATGAGGACCTTGTTTCCATCGCCGCATTGAAACAATGTGGGTTGTGGAAGTTCTTCCAGTGTCCTTTTATGAGGGCACAACCCAGGTTACTAAACACCCTAGTTGATTACTGGCATCCATATGCAGAGGATTTTATGATAGAGGGGCATTCGTTGACTCCAACGACTAAGGATATATACTTCTTGACTAGCCTCTCGAGGGGAGGGGAACCAGTCAATCTGTGCACCTTTCCCCTCGGGCCTTTCAACATTGAGGACTACATCATGATGCATTGTGAGGTTGGTATCGAGAATGTAGGTTCTCAAGTGCCCATTAACAAGATCACCAACTTGTCACTGAAGGTGATCATATTACTTATTTTTGCAGATTACTAGATCTGCGGCCCTTCACCAAGCTTCTCAGGCACACATGCATTGTGTAATTCAGTGCAAGGAGGCACACATCTATGACTGGAGTATGACCATGCTCACATGCATGAAGAGGTAGTTGACAAAGTGTCGAGAGCATAACAACAACAACTTTGAGTTTGGCACCATCCTATGATCGTTCTTCTTTGAGAGGGTGCCCAGTTTGAGTCCTAGAGAGACTGTACCGGGGCATGTGGCCTCCTTCCCAGCAGTATGTATATGGGAAGCACTGCTGCCACGATAGGGGGAGGAAGGATCATAGAGGCTTTCGACGACAAACTCTTTGAATGGTGGGCACGACAGATTCCATCCATAGAGGACTACCCCTATGCTGGAATCAACTTCTCCAGAGATCCAAACATGCCTGTACCTCCCGAAGAGGAGTGAGGAGAGATAGGTACATGTTTTTAAAGTTATTTAATCTGTAATTTCTTTCATATATATCATTTTTATATGCATCCGAGTACTAAAATCTATGTATCGGTTATGTACAGATGTGGGACTAGTGTGCTTGATAGAATTCACGAGGTCTCGGTGACGTCCTCGACCAAAGGCAGGTCCAACAACATCCGGTGGACCAACAGCCACAGGGGGACCTCCAGCCGAAGAGGCTGAGAGGGTTTTGAGGTAGGTGGAGTGAAATCTCACTGCGCTCATTTGTACAGTTCCCATGGCTGAGATCGAGGATCTCCTACCTTCCATGCAACCTCATGTAGTGGGGTGCCACGGACTTCGGTCCAACTTTTTTGGCATTTGGCTAGCATCGTCGTTCACTATGGCAGGGCCAATAGGCCCGAGCTTAGATAGGCTGGACTATTATGTGCCGAGAGCACTTTTTTATATTTTTTAGGGAATAAGCCCCATGATGTATACTGAACCTTATTTTTTGAGGCGTTCACGCCCACCTATGTACTTTGACACTTTTTGACATATATATATATATATATATATATATATATATATATACATCTTTATCATCTTTTGGATCACATTTTTTTTTTACAAACGTATGTACATGTGTATGTGTGTGCAACATGCCAATATAATACTTGATTAGCTAGAGTATCTGTCATTTGATTTAATCTCCTAGCAACATGGCTATACGTAATGTAATCAAAGTAACGTTCTAAGAGATTTACCTTAAGGAAACGTCGGTGTAAAGTAGGATCATAAACACGTTAAACTCCATTTAACTGGGACACAACCAGTTGAGCATCTAACTAGACCCGAAGGTGAGAGATGATGTGCAACAAAGTGTCATAAAGCAACTCTATCACTACGTTGTACTCGATGACATTGTTTGTGGTGTCACCTAGACAGATACCTTTAGAAGATAGCAACTGGCCTTAAGGTGTGAAAATCACCCAAGATGCTGAAGCAAGCCTCCGAGTGTGTCAGCTAGCACCATACGCGAACCCAAAGAACACCTTTGATTCACTTGACATCTTGCACAATAAAAAATGTGACATAAATAATGACACGTCCATTTAACAAAAAGATAAAAAATTGTATAAGAACTATACATATGTACACGAATTCATCCAGGCAACCAACCTAAGAGTAATACTTCTTGACGTAGAGCCCATTTCTAGGCTCCACCAAGGCATTTCCCTCAAATTCAACCAGATGATAAGTGCTCTTCTTTAATACCTCTTTCATGATGAAAGGTATGAACCATGTGGGTTTGAACTTGCCTGCCTCTAGGGGATCCTTGTATTGATCATAGACTAGGACATTATCTCCTTCGAAGAAAATATGAGGATGAACGAACCAATCACATTGACACTTGACACATTGATTATGAGCCTCATTGGTTGAGGCTGCATCACAATGTTTCTCATCGAGCTTCTTGAGATATAATAGGGGTTTCTCAAACGGTGAAGTGTCTGGAAGTAACTCCACTACCAACTTTAAAGATGAGATCTGGAACTCAATAGGAAAGACTGCTTCTAGCCTGTATATGAGTTGAAAAGGTGAGGAATCTGTGGCAGTCTTTACAGACATTTGGTAGGCCCATGATTTCGAGTACAACATCAAATGCCAATTTGAGTTGTCATAATTGATTGTTCATTGAAGAATGGTCTTGAGGGACTTATTCACAGCTTTCACCTGACCATTCGCTTATGGGTAGTAGGGTGATGAATGTTCTTGCCTCAACCCAAGCTTTGATGTTAACTCAAACATCATTTTATTTTGGAAGTGACTGCCATGATCAGTGATAATCTTCTTCAGGATGTTGAACCTTGCTACTATTTGGTTAAAAATGAAGAGATATTTTGTTTTTCCATCATTGTTAAATGTTGGCATAGCCTTGACCCACTTTGTGAAGTATTCTACCTCTACGATGACATAACGATGCCCGCTGGATGAAGTCGAGTGACATGTAGTAAAATAAATCCCCCACTTAGTGAAGGGACCAACCACGATGATGGGAAACATGGGAGAAGGATGTTCCTGCATCTTGTGAGAGAAAATTTGACACAGGTGGCACTTCTTGATTGACTCAACGCAATCTTTAATTAACGTAGGCCAAAATTAACCAGCATGTAGAATGTTTTGGGTTGTTTCCAACCCATACAAATGACCATCATATGCTCCATTTTGGCAGTCGTTAAGAATGAGCTTTCTTCCTTGTGTATAAGGCACTGGCGAAGAATGCAATCTACGCCTAGACGATACAAAGTGTCATCGAGTATGAGATAGTTTCGTGCCTGATGTAGAATTCCTCGACGCTCGTCACGAGAATCAGAAGCAGGGCACTTAAAAGTCTAGAGATAGACTAGTATATCTCCATACCAGGAGTCTAAATATGCGATCAGAAAAATATCTCCTTTGATAGGTGATTCTTCGGGCGTAACATCACTTGATTCGACCGGAAATTCTAAAATAAGTTCCGCAAAGACCAATGACTTTTTATATTTCGTGGAAACAAAATCCAAGTCCAATTCCTGGAGGATTAAAATCAAACTACTGATCTTTTCATCAATTACCTGTCATGTCAACACATATTGAAAGGGGTTCACAATAGCAATGGAAGTGGTCTTGCGAAGCAGAATTTAATGACAGAACCATTGGACAACATGCATTGTTGCCAATGTAATTTTCTCAACATGGGAATAGTTGAGTTCCAACCCAACCAGGCCTCAGCTTAGGTAATAAATAACATGCTCTTAGACTAGATCGTCCTCTTGAACCAAGACCATGTCAATGGTCGACTCTTCAACGACCAAGTACAACAAGAAATATATTTTATAATCAAGAGGTCGAAGTAGAGGGGAAGATGTAAGGGCACGTTTAAATTCTTCAAAAGAGTGTTGAGTGGCCTCATCCCAATAGAAAGGGACTCCCTTTTTAAATAGATGCATGAACCCTTTAGTGATCTCAGCATAGTTTGCGACAAAATGCCAAAGAAATTTTGCTTTCCCCTGTAAGCTTTGAAGATGGGGTATTATGCATGGGGGAGGAACCTAAACTATCACCTCAACCTTAAGAGGATCAATCATGATTCCTGTTGTTGAAACTATGAAACCTAAGAGATGACCTGACATCATGCAGAAACTGCATTTGTTAGGATTCAAGCAAATCTGATAGTAACGACATCGTTCGAATATTAGTCGAAGGTGTGTGGGATGATCATATCTCTTATGAGAGCATGATGCTAGATCATCAAGATAAGCCTCGACTATATGTCTAAGGTCGTGGAAAGCAAAAGACAGGGCCTGCTAAAAAGTGGCTCCAACATTCTTCAAGCCAAAAGGCATCTTACGATAAGCGAATGTGCCCCAAGGACAGATAAAATTTGTTTTATACTGGTCTTCAGGTTTGATCTAAATCTGGTTATATCCCGAAAAACCATCCATGAATTAAAAGACCTCACAACCTGCGCATTCATTGACAATCTGATCGATGAATGGGGTGGGGAAATTATCTTTTCGGCAGGCCTTGTTCAAGTCATGGAAGTCCATGAACATGCGAGTCGTACCCTATTTTTGTTAACCAGAAAGGGATTTGACACCCATTTCGTCAACTGTATAGGGTATATAAAATCGGCTTTAAGCAATTTCTCTATTTCAACCTTAATCACTGCTGCTTTCTGAGGATTCACCAGATGAATCTTCTGTCAGACCGGCTAGGCGTCAAGATAATTCATTATCTCATGTTCGACGATTCTTGGATCAATGCCTGGCATTTCCTTGTAATACTAGGAAAAAACTTCGCAGAATTCCTTAAATAACTCCGTATAAATTCGAATCTCTTCAGGGGAGCAATCTGCTCTGACGAAAACATTATCCACTATGCTTAGGGTTCTGGAGATATCTATAGGGATATTTTGAGCGATACTCACAATATTACCCTCAGTGTAAACTGTGTGCATAACTAGAGGATTAACATGACAAGACCTATCTCCATTCATAGTCAAAACAAACTCACCTGCCTCTATTCTTCTGAACTCTGGAAGGAAGTATGATCTATGATGGGGATCATCCAAGGGTCTGTCTGGACCAGTCAATGCTTTGAGAATCACCTCATCTGAGGGAAAGACTAGGTCTAAATATTTTTTAGTGGAAAGGGAACCTTGAACCCAAATAAGATTGAGAACTAGATCTAAACCATGTGCGGAAGTCAGATCAGGGTCGGTCTAAGCTTGTTGGACAATGTTGCATGCAACTTCTGCCGTGGACAAGGGCATGGCCATGCCAGAATGACCTTTCCCTTCCATCGAGGCCGATGGGGAAGGGAGAGTCCATAGATCATGAAAGTAAGTCGTTCAAAATTATGACATTTGATAAATTTCATCCCTAGGTTGGTCGGGGGTAGCCGATATAATCTTGACATTGCTAGAAGGATGTGGGTAATCGAAAGTACCCATCAATGATGGAAACAAATCAACCCCTACATTGACGGTGTCGGGCTGAGGGTTATCAATCATTGGATCATGGATGACTCTGATGAAGGGTCAGGATGGGAGAAAGACAACTGGTCAATGGTCACGATTCGGTGCTTGTGTGGAAACAACAAGACCTAAAAAACTATGACAACCATTGCATGCATTGCATAGGTCCAAATCCTTCCTAACAAAAGGTTGTATTTGAGAGGCGCATCGACCACTTCAACTTCAATGTAGACTGTCTTTCCTCCTAACTGTATGGGGGAAAAAGAAATGATTCCATGTGGTTTCAATGAATGAACATCGAATTCCGTAAGTAATGTAGGCGACGGAGAAAAAATGGCTTGTCTAATGGACTTCCAACATGCCAACGACATCACACAAGTTGAGGTGCCCTCGCCAACTACCGTATAGAAGATATTCCAAGTAAAATATTTTTGGGTGTAAGCCACTACTATCTGAAACCCAACATGGTAAGGTAGACGAGGTTTCAAGTCGGTTGGATCGAGAACAATCGCTCCCAAGTTAAAACTCTCTGCAGATCCCAAGGTGGATAACATATCCTTTCTCTATGAAGGGAAGCTCTAGAGGATCTCCAAAGTGGACATCGTGCAAGGGGTTTGTGCCAAATAATCCACAATATATTAGTTCTAGGAAGCCCTCATGTTCAGATTATGAGAAGCTTTATTAAGCATACCTTTGGGGACATGTGTCATTGTTTCATCCATCGTCTTATTAATCTGGAGAGGACCTGGTGGGTTTGTGGCTTCTTTACCCTTTTCAACAGATTCTGGAATTCTGTAATCTCGTGTCCTAGTCGCTATATGAGCGTCACCTTTCAACATGTAAACATTCACAGCCAAGGTATTACCAGTAGATGTGGAGGGTCCATGAATCCCCCCTTCCATTCTCGAAGATGCTGAGGCTTGACCCATGTTTTACCCATGTGGAAATGGGTTCATCAGCACAATAGGTTGTTGATGTGCCAATATCTTTTGGGCCTCTACAAGTCGAGGGCACAGGTGAGTTGGGTGGTCTTATGTGTAAAGGTTACATGGATACTTCGACTTTCTCTTCTCTGTGTTTCCCCTGCCAACTTTTTTATTAGCCTTCTTATCCCCTTCACCCTTCTTGTTCCATTGTTTTTTATTTCCTTTAGGCTGTTGGTTGACCTTCGGGTTCGTCAACTACACACTATGTATGTCTGATGTTTGGGTAGGGGAAACAACTTAATTGGAGGTCTGACTGGCCACTATCTGTTGTATCGACAATTGTTGCAATTGATTTGACAATAGATCAGTGGACTTTCCTTGTGTTGAACCAACTATACCATTGGCATGTGGTCCATAATTTTATTTGGTCTTGTTGAGGATGGACCATGGTGCATCTGGCAAGATCTCATAGAGTAAGCTAGACCGAGAGTAAATCAGTTCAAGTTGTTGAGCTCTCATTATTGCCTCCTCCTTTAAAAACACTACTGAAGTTGCAACATCCTTGGATAAAACAGGCACCAAAGTCTTCAGGAACTACTCCAACAAGAAATATGGTGGGACCTGTACCTTAATCAAGATCTTCCGATGCCGCCATTCTCGAATGTGATTTGAGATATGATCAGCCTTAGTCTTCTCAAATTTTTCTAGCAACTTAGTGCCGGCATCGTATCTCACAGGTAGTTGGAAATGGTTTAGGAAGACCATCGCCAAGTTGCTAAAATAAGAATATCTTGAACGGTCGAGCTCAATATAATGTTTCACAGCACCCCTGATAAGAGTGTGTTGAAAAAGGTGCAACTGTATGGGGTCGTCTTGCAGCGATTTTGACGAGGACCACAAGTGGAAATTTGTCACATGATCACCTGGGTCTTCACCAGGCTTGCCTTCAAATTTTGGAATATTCGAGGGCAACTTAGTCAACATGGGGGGCCAACATGGATCATGACAAATTGGTTCATTAAGAAACCTTGACAAGTCTGGCGGATGTAGCATTGCCGAAAACAGTAGTTTGGGTTGGGTATTATGTACAGGAAAAAGGGGGCCTGGAGTTTGACTGGTACCAGGTTGCTAGGAAAAGTTGGGTTGTTTCCCAAGGTTTTGGTAGAAANCGACATAAATAAAATAACATTACTAATATAATATGCCCCAATTAAGGGGTAATGAGCCAATATTAGGGCTTAACAGGGATCCTCTTCACCAAGCTCCAAGTGCACCTTTGTATGGCTTCTCCTCTCAATCTTCTAATCTCTTCTTGGGAAGTGAACGGGTTCTGATGGAGGAAGAAGAGCTAATTGGGGAATGCTGAGGCAATTCTCAGAAAAGGGTTGCAATTACTTGGACAAGGAGGGGATGTGAAACGGGTAGAGTTTCACTATTCTTATGTCTATATGTGGAATGAGACCCCAACAACTCCTTTTATATGACAAAAGGATGGTTATTTAGTTGGGTGATGGGCTATAGGTGGTGGATTAGTTGGGAAACTACCCAATATCCCATAATATCAATGAATGCCTTGCAACTTTTTATTTTTTGTAGATTTTTCAAGTATATGCGGGTCATAATGGTGCATCATGCATATGTACGCTAGCTGTAGTGGTGCAACAAGCGTATGTACATGGGCATTATTGGTGCAGGGTGCATACATCTTCAAAAAAATGGTTTTCTAGGAGAGAAACTCAACAGTGCTTTGGAAAAAAATGCAGGTAAGAGGGACAAAGGCCAGGTATGCATGTGTAGAGAAATTTAGGGTTATAATAGATTCCCCCTAATGTGTCAGGTCAAAAGAGCATCTGATGGCCAAAATACATTACAAAATCTTCACCAATGTACGAAACGAGTGAGCCCGGGACCAGAGTTCGGGAGGTGCCATCTGCAAAAATAACAATTGTCTCTCCGAGGTGGGCATACCCATGCTCAGGATGAAATAAATCATGGCTTCCAATCAAATACATTATAGATCCATGTCATATAAATATATAAAGTGTAGCTGTGAGCAATACACAGTGGATATACATCTCAAAATCAAAGATATGCAAGTATAGTATCCATTTTCAAGAAGCCAATACTGCCCGATGGCTGGAGATGAGGTATTCATAGCTCAAGAAACAACTTCAAGATATTCAAAAATCAGGTAGGAGTAGAATGTGGGTGTATGATTTCACAACCCAGAGGTCTTCGACGGCTCGTTGGGAAAATACAATAGGATCTCGATGATCACGTAGAGAACTTCATTGATTTTGAATCAGGACTTGATTGGACTTTCGGGATGGTCGGGTCATGTGGTCAAGAGAAAAACTAGAAAAAGGCCGACTCAGGTTGGGTGAAACTTCCCTTGGACAAAAGCACGAAAGATGATCAGACTCAGGAAGCATGACATTGACATAAGTTCACGATGCAGGAGGCAAGGAAAACTCTCCATGTGTTTGGAAGAGTAACCAAACAGAGGAGGATGTGACTCTATGTAGTGATAATAGATTCCTAAGGTAATATTAGATCCCAATGCTTGATGAAAAAATGGAAGGATGCGCTTTCTCCAAGGGTGACTCATTGTGCTGCCAAAAAAAGAATATATATTTCTCGTCCCCTCTTTTTGGGTTTTTATTTTTATTTTTTTGTCTTTTTCAAATTTTTAAATATCTTTTAAAAAGAATAAAGAATTCTACTTTACAAAGGAGGAATGAGTTTCACAACAAAGCATACTAGTTCTAGGTGCAAAGAACACACTAATTATCAAAGCAAGGAGACATGTGCAGGAAAAGGACACTCGAAGAAAATTCTTCCATGGGTCAAGGTGCCAGGTCACAGAGGCAAAGTGCTACAAGGCTTGTGTATAAGGCATGCTTCAAAGGTTTAGTTGAGAGAAACATGGAGCCAACATTAGGCCAAAGACGCAGAGATGCAAATGCGATTAGAAAGACACAATGAAACCCCCTTCAATGTATTTTTAACGAGCCCAGAGAAGGTAATCTTGGTAGTTTTTGCATGTTTAGAGAGTCTAAAAAAACTTAAAAGAAGACTCCAAGGGGTACCTTTTTCATAAATACTCTAGTCGGTTCAAAAAAGGGGTAAACTTGCACCGAAAAGACGTCTATTCAAAATCATTTTAATGAGTGTGACAAAGACAAGATCACTCGACAATGTTTTCAATTTTAAGGAGTTTGAAAAGCGATTAACTATGGACTCACTGCCTTTTTCTGGACTTAGTACCCTTAGCTTGAAAAAGTATAAAAGTTACTCAGGAGAAATCTCCCGACGAGATGAATCTCCAGAGGTGTACCTTTTTCCAACATAATCCCCAGGCCAAAAAAAGTGGTAAACTCATGCCAGTAGAGGTTCTTCTAGACCAATTTAACGAGTGTGAAGGAACAATGTCACTCGGTGATCTTTTCAATTTTAGGGAGTCTGAAAAGAGCTTAACTATAGGCTCTGTGGGGGTTCCTTTTTCATAAGTAATCAACAAGGCTCGAAAAAGTGATAGACCAAAACCAAAGAGAATGTCCCTTTTTTGTAAATTTAGTCCCTCAGGCTCGAAAAAGGGTTAAACTTATACCTGAGAATACTTTTCTAGCAAACCAAAGTTCCTAGAGCATACTTTTGTTCATAAAATTGACTATCTAGACTGAAAAAGGGGTAAACTACTGCCAGACAAACGTGCCTTAAAGTTTGAGTTTGGCGAGCATGAAGGGAAACAAGATCGCTAGGTAATATTTTCATGTTTAGAGAATCTAAAAAGGGCTTAAAGAAGACTTCATAAGGTTACTTTTCTCAGTTAATCTAGACAAGATCAAAAATCATAAATACAGTCTCGTCAGATGTTGCTTTCAGACTTCAAAGCGAGCTTTAAAGACAACAAATCTTGCTCATTTTGGGAGTCCTGAGGGTGAGGCCAAGAGTGATGGTGCATCAAACGAATGAGGCTCAATCTAGTAATAATGATAGGACTAACAAGGACTCTTGAGCCTAAAGTCATTAGAGACAACATGGACGCCAAAATGCAACAATGATATATCTAGGGCATCCATGTAAAGGTAGGATCTACCACCTAATCACGACACTTCTAAAGCATAAATGATGGTTCTGTGTTGCACTTCAGTGGGATCAATCCTATGGCAAAGCAAAAAAGACAATGAGATGCAGAAAGTGGAGGTGAAACCCTAACTTATATGCAAAAAGTTGGAAAAAATGACTTTTACCAAAGGACCTTTAAAAGTGACCCATCTCCCAAAAAGTTACCAAACCAAAAGGAAATGTGTATCGTAACATCCAATAAGAAACTCGAGAATGGAATTAAATGATTTCCAAGCCAGAAAAAATGTTAGAAGGGGGTCAAAAAGTGGCAAAAAGGGCCAAAAAAGTCTATAAATAGAAGCTGATAGCTCGTTTTCACCATTGCAACTTGAAAATTGACTAAAAGGTAAAAAAGACCCCTTTGCTAAAGAAGTTGATTCCGGGAGCTTCAATGGACGAAACGAACTTCCACTCATACCAAGTAAGTACAAACTCATCCCTCCTAGATTTCCATTCTTCCTTTTTGCATTTTTTTTTTGGGGGGGTGTGCTCCCCTAAAAATGAGAGGCCCTATGTGTATGTGGGCTTTCCAATGAAAGCCCACGTATGTACTTGGACATAAAATAGTCTACCCGCATACATACGTGAATGTGACCAAAACATCCTGCGTACACCCTCAAAAGCATGGAAAAATGAAGAATGCAATAGATAACTCCCCTTTGAACTGTCATGGAACAGGATGTATGTCTACTAGAGAGAGAGGGAACATGAGGATATTGATATACTGGTTGATGAGGACCTTGTTTCCATCGCCGCATTGAAACAATGTGGGTTGTGGAAGTTCTTCCAGTGTCCTTTTATGAGGGCACAACCCAGGTTACTAAACACCCTAGTTGATTACTGGCATCCATATGCAGAGGATTTTATGATAGAGGGGCATTCGTTGACTCCAACGACTAAGGATATATACTTCTTGACTAGCCTCTCGAGGGGAGGGGAACCAGTCAATCTGTGCACCTTTCCCCTCGGGCCTTTCAACATTGAGGACTACATCATGATGCATTGTGAGGTTGGTATCGAGAATGTAGGTTCTCAAGTGCCCATTAACAAGATCACCAACTTGTCACTGAAGGTGATCATATTACTTATTTTTGCAGATTACTAGATCTGCGGCCCTTCACCAAGCTTCTCAGGCACACATGTATTGTGTAATTTAGTGCCAGGAGGCACACATCTATGACTGGAGTATGACCATGCTCACATGCATGAAGAGGTAGTTGACAGAGTGCCGAGAGCATAACAACAACGACAACTTTGAGTTTGGCACCATCCTATGATCGTTCTTCTTTGAGAGGGTGCCCAGTTTGAGTCCTAGAGAGACTGTACCGGGGCATGTGGCCTCCTTCCTAGCGGTATGTATATGGGAAGCACTGCTACCACGACAGGGGGAGGAAGGACCATAGAGGCCTTCGACGACAAACTCTTTGAATGGTGGGCACGACAGATTCCATCCATAGAGGACTACCCCTATGCTGGAATCAACTTCTCCAGAGATCCAAACATGCCTGTACCTCCCGGAGAGGAGTGAGGAGAGATAGGTACATGTTTTTAAAGTTATTTAATATGTAGTTTCTTTCATATATATCATTTTTATATGCATCCGAGTACTAAAATCTATGTATATGTTATGTACAGATGTGGGACTAGTGTGCCTGATAGAATTCACGAGGTCTCGGTGACGTCCTCGACCAAAGGCAGGTCCAACAACATCCGGTGGACCAACAGCCACATGGGGACCTCCAACCGAAGAGGCTGAGAGGGTTTTGAGGCATGTGGAGTGAAATCTCACTTCGCTCATTTGTACAGTTCCCATGGCCGCGATCGAGGATCTCCTACCTTCCATGCAGCCTCATGTAGTGGGGTGCCACGGACTTCGGTCCAACTTTTTTGGCATTTGGCTAGCATCGTCGTTCACTATGGCAGGGCCAATATGCCTGAGCTTAGATAGGCTGGACTATTATGTGCAGAGAGCACTTTTTTATATTTTTTAGGGAATAAGCCCCATGATGTATACTGAACCTTATTTTTTGAGGCGTTCACGCCCACCTATGTACTTTGACACTTTTTGACACATATATATATATATATATATATATATATTTACATCTTTATCATCTTTTGGATCACATTTTTTTTTTACAAACGTATGCACATGTGTATGTGTGTGCAACATGCCAATATAATACTTGATTAGCTAGAGTATCTGTCATTTGATTTAATCTCCTAGCAACATGGCTATACGTAATGTAATCAAAGTAACGTTGTAAGAGATGTACCTTAAGGAAACGTCGGTGTAAAGTAGGATCATAAACACGTTAAACTCCATTTAACTAGGACACAACCAATTGAGCATCTAACTAGACCCGAAGGTGAGAGATGATGTGCAACAAAATGTCATAAAGCAACTCTATCACTACATTGTACTCGATGACATTGTTTGTGGTGTCACCTAGACAGATACCTTTAGAAGATAGCAACTGGCCTTAAGGTGTGAAAATTACCCAAGATGTTGAAGCAAGCCTCCGAGTGTGTCAGCTAGCACCATACGCGAACCCAAAGAACACCTTTGATTCACTTGACATCTTCCACAATAAAAAATGTGACATAAATAATGACACGTCCATTTAACAAAAAGATAAAAAAATGTATAAGAACTATACATATGTACAAGAATTCATCCAGGCAACCAACCTAAGAGTAATACTTCTTGACGTAGAGCCCATTTCTAGGCTCCACCAAGGCATTTCCCTCAAAGTCAACCAGACGATAAGTGCTCTTCTTTAAGACCTCTTTCATGATGAAAGGTATGAACCACGTGGGTTTGAACTTGCCTGCCCCTAGGGGATCCTTGTATTGATCATAGACTAGGACATTATCTCCTTCGAAGAAAATATGAGGATGAACGAACCAATGACATTGACACTTGACACATTGATTATGAGCCTCATTGGTTGAGGCTGCATCACAATGTTTCTCATCGAGCTGCTTGAGATATAATAGGCGTTTCTCAAACGGTGAAGTGTCTGGAAGTAACTCCACTGCCAACTTTAAAGACGAGATCTAGAACTCAATAGGAAAGACTGCTTCTAGCCTGTATATGAGTTGAAAAGGTGAGGAATCTGTGGCAGTCTTTACAGACATTTGGTAGGCCCATGATTTCGAGTACAACATCAAATGCCAATTTGAGTTGTCATAATTGATTGTTCATTGAAGAATAGTCTTGAGGGACTTATTCAAAGCTTCCACCTGACCATTCGCTTATGGGTAGTAGGGTGATGAATGTTCTTGCCTCAACCCAAGCTTTGATGTTAACTCAGACATCATTTTATTTTGGAAGTGACTGCCATGATCAGTGATAATCTTCTTCAGGATGTCGAACCTTGCTACTATTTGGTTAAAAATGAAGAGAGATTTTGTTTCTCCATCATTGTTAAATGTTAGCATAGCCTTGACCCACTTTGTGAAGTATTCTACCTCTATGATGATATAACGATGCCCGTTGGATGAAGTCAAGTGACATGTAGTAAAATAAATCCCCCACTTAGTGAAGGGACGAACCACGATGATGGGAAACATGGGAGAAGGATGTTCCTGCATCTTGTGAGAGAAAATTTGACATAGGTGGCACTTCTTGATTGACTCAACGCAATCTTTAATTAACATAGGCCAAAATTAACCAGCATGTAGAATGTTTTGGGTTGTTTCCAACCCATAGAAATGACCATCATATGCTCCATTGTGGCAGTCGTTAAGAATGAACTTTCTTCCTTGTGTATAAGGCACTGGCGAAGAATGCAATCTATGCCTAGACGATACAAAGTGTCATCGAGTATGAGATAATTTCGTGCCTGATGTAGAATTCCTCGACGGTCGTCCCGAGAATCAGAAGCAGGGCACTTAAAAGTCTAGATATAGACTAGTATATCTCCATACCAGGAGTGTAAATATGCAATCAGAAAAATATCTCCTTTGATAGGTGATTCTTCGGGCGTAACATCACTTGATTCGACCGGAAATTCTAAAATAAGTTCCTCAAAGACCAATGACTTTTTATATTTCATGGAAACAAAATCCAAGTCCAATTCCTGGAGGATTAAAATCAAACTACTGATCTTTTCATCAATTACCTTTCATGTCAACACATATTGAAAGGGGTTCACAATAGCAATGGCAGTGGTCTTGCGAAGCAGAATTTAATGACAGAACCGTTGGACAACATGCATTGTTGCCAATGTAATTTTCTCAACATGGGAATAGTTGAGTTCCAACCCAACCAGGCCTCAGCTCAGGTAATAAATAACATGCTCTTAGAGTAGATCATCCTCTTGAACCAAGACCATGTCAATGGTCGACTCTTCAATGACCAAGTACAACAAGAAATATATTTTATAATCAAGAGGTCGAAGTAGAGGGGAAGATATAAGGGCACGTTTAAATTCTTCAAAAGAGTGTTGAGTGGCCTCATCCCAATAGAAAGGGACTCCCTTTTTAAATAGATGCATGAACCCTTTAGTGATCTCATCATAGTTTGCGACAAAATGCCAAAGAAATTTTCCTTTCCCCTGTAAGATTTGAAGATGGGGTATTATGCATGGGGGAGGAACCTAAACTATCACCTCAACCTTAAGAGGATCAATCGTGATTCCTGTTGTTGAAACTATGAAACCTAAGAGATGACCTGACATCATGCAGAAATTGCATTTGTTAGGATTCAAGCAAATATGATAGTAATGACATCGTTTGAATATTAGTCGAAGGTGTGTGGGATGATCATATCTCTTATGAGAGCATGATGCTAGATCATCAAGATAAGCCTCGACTATATGTCTAAGGTCGTGGAAAGCAAAAGACATGGCCTGCTAAAAAGTGGCTCCAACATTCTTCAAGCCAAAAGGCATCTTACAATAAGCGAATGTGCCCCAAGGATAGATAAAATTTGTTTTATGCTGGTCTTCAGGTTTGATCTAAATCTGGTTATATCCCGAAAAACCATCCATGAATTAAAAGACCTCACAACCTACACATTCATTGACAATCTGATCGATGAATGGGGTGGGGAAATTATCTTTTCGGCAGGCCTTGTTCAAGTCATGGAAGTCCATGAGCATGCGAGTCGTACCCTATTTTTTGTTAACCAGAAAGGGATTTGACACCCATTTCGTCAACTGTATAGGGTATATAAAATCGGCTTTAAGCAATTTCTCTACTTCAACCTTAATCACTGCCACTTTCTAAGGATTCACCAGATGAAGCTTCTGTCAGACCGGCTAGGCATCAAGATAATTCGTTATCTCATGTTCGACGATTCTTGGATCAATGCCTGGCATTTCCTTGTAATACTAGGAAAAAACTTCGCGAAATTCCTTAAATAACTCCGTATAAATTTGAATCTCTTCAGGGGAGCAATCTGCTCCGATGAAAACATTATCCACTACGCTTGGGGTTCTGGAGATATCTATAGGGATATTTTGAGCGATACTCACCATATTACCCTCAGTGTAAACTGTGTGCATAACTAGAGGATTAACATGACAAGACCTATCTCCATTCATAGTCAAAACAAACTCACCTCCCTCTATTCTTCTGAACTCTGGAAGGAAGTATGATCTATGATGGGGATCATCCAAGGGTCTGTCTAGACCAGTCAATGCTTTGAGAATCACCTCATCTAAGGGAAAGACTAGGTCTAAATATTTTTTAGTGGAAAGGGAAACTTGAGCCCAAATAGGCTTGAGAACTAGATCTAAACCATGTGTGGAAGTCAGATCAGGGTCGGTCTAAGCTTGTTGGACAATGTTGCATGCAAATTCTGTCGTGGACAAGGGCATGGCCATGCCAGAATTCCCTGTCCTTTCTGTTGAAACTGAACTTAAATTTTTACCTTAAGAACAAAATTTTTGATATCCTGGAGTCTTTGCCCTATTTAAAATCTTTATAAAACAAAATTTTCATACTTAATGAGTCTGAAATACACTTGGGGTTTATTTCGGGAAAAAGAGGGTCGAAAATTAATCAATGAATGCCCAAACACTTTTCCGAATAATATTAAAAAATGAACTTAAACGACAAAACTTAAGAATTTTAAAACATATCGGGATATCGGAGTTCGCTATTCCGTAATAACAAATCCCATTGCATCTTGAGTCATGAAACCCCGACCCCCGATTTCCCGATGCGCTAATACATGATTAATTCATGTTTTACTTAACTACCGTTTTAAAATGAGTTTCAACTTTGAATTAATCATATCGGGAAATCGCGTTTCGCGGTTTGGGATGAACAAATAAACTCAACATCGTTTTCTCCGATTCCCCGATCCCCGATCATAACCATTTCTTAATCGAGGTTTGACAATAAGCTAATTAACGCCAAGTATGATTAAGAGTAATTAATTACATCGGGAAATCGCCATTCGCGATTCCGCGAATATAAATTCTCACAACATCAAAAGTCCCGATCTCCCGACCCCCGATTCCCCGAATCCCGAATTCTTGATTAACGAAACTCCGTAAAGACAATTTTGATTAATTAAGATAATAAAATGATTAACTTAA
>JZKD02S2119035.1:80901-125811 GCA_000966675.3 Picea glauca
AAGGCCATGGTTGTAATCTCTCTTTCACATTTAATATGATACAATAATATGATTCTTTCCTATAAAGCTTGTTGTGTTTTATTGTATGATTCATTGATCACATACATAGGTTCATATTGAGTTTATGCTATTATTATCACTTTGGTTGGTTGCATTCTTTTGCAGGATCATCATTGTATGAGCATTGGAACGGAGCTAGGATGACGATGAAGAGAGGAAGCGACATTTAAACGGTATGTCACCCATCCCTCTTTAGTTAGTAAAGTCAATATTTAAAACTTAAGGAAAGCGTCATGTTTTGGTGTGTTTTGTTCTAGATCCAGGTGGATCTAGGGAGATTTGTTAGTGTCCGCACCTACCGATTAATCCGATAACACTTATACTGATACAAAGTCCCAAACTTAATCCATTAAGCCTTGGTCATAGCTTCCCCTGACACATTTAATAATATAGAATGTGAGAGTCACAATTGGATTGTGTTCTTCACCTTCCATTCCAACTCTTCCCTATCCCTTGGTGGTGTTATTATATGTGCAGTACCTGTATCCACAATGATTCGGTAACAGTCCCTTTGGTTAAGACATAATATGAGTGGATAAAATTTTTATTTTTGAAACAATTGTTAAATCTCAATTAGGACATGTGTTATGCAAAACTAACATGTGTCAATACTAAAACATTATAATATCATCCTTGTCGATACTTTAATAAGAAATCAGATACAACATTACTTATTCATCATAGAATGATCATATCACATATAATAACAAGGAAGTCACCCACCCAACCTACCCTACAAGGTCAGGACCTCCAAGACACATAATCAATGCTCAAGTCCAGGATTCATCTTATTGATTTTGACCATTTAAGGTCTCGGGACTAGCCACTGTTCTAAGGAACAAAGAGATATCTAATTCCCACTACTTAACCAAATCAAGTCCAATACTTGGACAACAACAATATTAAACCATAGATTTTCAAGGCACAATAGAATAATATACTATACATCAACCTTCATTTAGCAATATTCCAATGTAATTGTGCAAGAAGATAGCATAACAATTATTATGATAAATATCAAATATCTACTTAAGAGAAAGTAGAGAGTCATACAATCAGTCCTCTAGCTAATTAGTCCTAGATGATCTACACTAATCAAACAATCCTTACTATCAATAGAAAAACTATTTATATAGAACTCATTAGTACACAAGTGTTGTTACAATCATGATCTAAATAAGTATTCCACATCCCTTAAAATGCTGGTATATTAACATCTTGGATTAATTCAATTCCAACTTGATTTCTAATCTGATAATAAAGAATGGTATTTAATAGCTATCTTAATATTCTTACTTCAATTTTCTTATGGATTCCTATAACAAATACATTGTAACCGTATAAATGGTTACTTTAATCATATATATAATATTTTAATCACATAAGAGACAACATCCAATAGGTTCTTTCACTGATAACTCTACCGCTATCCCTTGAGTATAATTCCTTAATAAAAATTTCACATAATTAATGACATCATCATTCAGTGATATTGTAAATAACTACAAGAACTTATATAATTTTATTTGAAGTCAAATTATTAATATCAATCAATATCTTATATATGATTCTTAGTAGAGTCAAGTATTATGTCAATATAATATATATATCAACAATAACGTTTTAAAGGCATAATTATTTTAATTCATAAGGACCGTAATTCCATAATGGAAGTCTGGTCATTAATAAAGGATAGGTCAAAGGATCTTTAATAAAACATAGCTTAAGGTATTCGTAAACATTAGATAGAGCATTCTCTTTATCACTGTACATAATATGATATACGATACTATTAAATTCATGACAGTGCAACAAACTTAATCAATAAGGACTAGGTGAACCATAAGTCTCGAAAAATTCTGAATTAATGAATTGTGTGACCATAATTATTATTCAAGGATCATCGACGGTCAGGCGATAACTGGATGTGTCAATCCAACAACATCACTATGGATTTCGTTAAGGTGACTTCTATATAGCCAAGTTGGATGGTGTAAAATCTAACGATCAAAAGTTAGAGTGCTAGCAAGTAGAATGAAATGACTAAGTGTTGACGTGATCTGGACTCACTGAGTTTACCAGAATGAAATTATAAAAATGAAGATTGTCATCCTAGGTTTCGAGACGGGACTAATAAGCATTTTAAAGAAAAACGTCCAGATTAGAAAAGCGCTTACCTAGTAACTCGATAAGGTTACTAAATCTTCGATATATCAGGGTCTTATTCACTTGTTTCCCCCTGATAATCAAATAGAGACATGAAAGCATGTGGTGATCCTCACCAACGACCATTTATTTAATAACGAACTGCTAAGTAGGATATGGGTCTTCAAGAAGAGAAAATGAAGAGCGGAATAAAACTTGCAGACAACCAATGAACGCTCTGCAATATCTCTTGCTCCAAAGCTTAAGATACTCAATGGAATGAAGAGGACTCAAGTAAAACTTCACTGGTAAATAAATGATGAGCTTACAACGATACCGGAACTAATTATACATGTAAGAGATATGATAATAAATACCAAATCTCAACTTGGTTGTGAAATCACATAACTTGATGTGGATAGCCATGTTTTGCGAAGACTTACTATTACTATTAGTTATTATTGTCAATGTACTAGTCCAATAGGACCATCATCTCACCAAAGAAATTCAACTTTTCATAATTGACCGATAAGGAAAAGATAAGTTCACTCTCAGTTCGTTAACATGCTGGAGTAAACTAACGCCATGAGACATTTGATTATTAATCCCTTCACATAGAGTAAATGTGAAATTATACCACAGACACATCAACGATTTACTATTTCGTCAACAATACAGTATATTAATGAAAGAGAGAGATTTGTAACTTTATGTGGGAATCAACATATGATTTTCTTATATTAAAAATTTAATAGGAAATCGTGTTCTCTATACTTGTTAAATATTAACCCCACCGGTAACACCATGCATGTGCACAATCGTGAAAGGAACATTGGGGCGATCGTTGTAACCTTACGGTGATCTTGTTATTTGTAGGCACAAAATTTTTTGGTGTAAATCTGATTCCACATAATCACACTTAAACATCAATTATTATTTAAACACAATCCCTCTATAGGAGAATAGAAATTATAACAAGTTCGCAGTCCGAAATTTCATAGATTATTTATAATAATTTGCAGTCCCAAACTTCATATATTATTTATAACAATTCACAGTCCCAAACTTCATAGATTTAGCACACAAGAAGGGGTGATTCCACTTAATCAACCATGAATTACTCTAACGTTTATAGAACAAAATATATCCTTCTACATAGCATATGAATAATTTTTTTGGCTTCATATAATAAATCGTTTCTTATTACAATTTGGAACGAACTCTGATCCAATGCTAGTATATAAATCCTATAGAAAACCAAATGAACACACAACAAAATGCTAAATTGTTTCTCCTTCAAATAAATAATAATCTCACATGGATTCTATCTAATAAATATATAATCTAAATTCAAGTACCGTAACCTTAAACTGGTAGATATTCAATGTCGACTCTTCAATTTGATGACTTTCTCAAGTACTCCTTGCTTGCACTTACTAATCCAAGGACTTCACCGGTACCTTCCACCCAACGCTAGGGGTACTCTTCTTCCCCCTTAGCCCCCCGAGCTGTAAAGGGGCCAAGCACAAAACCATATCACAATATATTTCAAGATTTCCTCACAAGGAAGAGCTTCCACTCCTTCTCAAGCTTGAATTCCCAACTCTCACAAGTAAAACACAGTCAAAATATTTTTTTTCCGCATAACCTTACCGTCCAAAAGTGGGATCCATTTCCCTTCTACCACATTTGTTTTATAGAAAAATCCCCAATGACACATGTCCTCATGCACAATTAATTTAATTTAGATTATTCACCCACACACTTTTCACACTCTCCCCAAGTTTCACAAGTAATTACCATTTTTATTTTACTTAAAAAGTCAATTTCCCTCACATTCCCCAATGTGTTCCTATTTTTTCTCGTAGTTGTCCCTTTGTTCCCCAAATTTTCATTTAATGGGTGTCTCCTAACTAGATCTTAGTTAGATTTAGATTAGGATTCTTCTTCTAGTTAGGCTAGTGGTAGGTTGACTCAAGATTCTATTCCATGTGTATTGTTATTCTCTCATATTATTATTTCTTCTATTTTTAAAAATCCATTTTACTAATTTCATGCACACATGTGCAATTTATCCAACCTTCTAAATTTTATTCCCCTTTTTCATAGAGTTTGATTATTCTCAAATCTTTTAACTTATGTCATAATTCATTTAGTCCTATATTTAAATTTAGACTCAGAATTAGTCTTAGACTTAGAATTAGACTTTTGTTAGGATTTATAATTAATAATTCATTGTTTAATTAATTATTTTATTCTAACAAGCTCCAATCATTTCAATGTTTTCTAGGCCACCTAGACTTATTGACTCAAGTTTTTAATTAAGTGACGTGTCCTTGAAGATGCACCTTTGTGCTCCAAGGGTGCCACTTTCCTTTGACTAGTTTTGGAAGTTTTTTCGACCCTTGGAGTCAACACTCGATTCGGTTGACCTTGTCAGAGACTAAAGGGATTCTAAGGAATAAGGATTATGCCTTATTGAACACCCCTTAGAAATATTCATGAGTGATTGTCTCAGTCTTCCCTCATGACATTGTGGACCTCTCGAACTAGGTAATCATTAACCTATAGTTCAGACCACGATGGGAGTGCTAGTAGGATGTGACAGGGATGCTGCCACACCTCTCCCTCAATGTCTGGTTTCTATGCATGACCACTTTACTCCTTATGTGAGTCAGATTAGCAAGAATCATCAAGCCTTCATCCACTGAAAAAAACATTGTCAATAATCCATGTACATAAATCATACTAAAATCAATCATATATTACATGTGCGTAAAATGAAATACTAAAAAAAAAACAATCCACTCCCTGACTCAATCCAGAGTCCAAGGAAGTCCATTGATGCCATTAGCATCCATAACCTGTCATGTGTCCTGCACACTCAAGAAAACTAATCAATATCATCTGCCAATACACATACATCAAAATAACAATAAGTCACAATACATCATCATCATCATGTATAATCCATAATCGAAACGAAATCACGATGTACCATAACTGGATCTCTTGCACGCAAGTGTCCTCATAGAATAAGTCAATAAAAGTGTGCTCAGTAGAATGGGATGTTACATACACCCCCTCTTGTTTTAAACTTTGTCACGAAGTTTGTACAGTAAAGAAAAATGCAAGTAAATAAATGAATCTGACATAGATCTATATGTCTAATCTATCAAACAAATAAGGAAACTATCAATGCATCTCATATGCATCCTCCTAGGTAGCCGAGTGTGGACTATAGTTATCCCACTGGATCTTGACCTGATCGACCATTCAACACCGTAGTTGACAAATGTGATGGTCCAGAATGTAGATTGGCTCCACCATGAGAGCACCCTCATCTGACACCTGCAAATAACTCATGTCAATAACATGTGACGGATCACTAATATGATGTTGTAAAATAGATACATGAAATACATCGTGCATATGCCTCAAAGAATCAGGCAAGGCTAGTCGATAAGCCACATGTCCTTTCCTTTCCACAACCTCGAAAGGTCCCACAAACCTAGCTGAGAGTTTAGCACCCTTTCCAAACTTGATCAAAATCTTGTGTGGTTTTACCCGCCAAAAAACTATGTCACCAACTTCATAACTTTGGTCAACGCGATGCACATCAGCATAATTATTTTGTTGATCATGCAACTCTTTAATCCTATGTCTTATCAATTGCATATGTTCTTCCATTGCTTGGATCACTTCCAGTCCTACCAGGACCCTATCCTCAAGTCAATCCCAACTCAACGGCATTCGACATGGTTGTCCCTAAAGAAAATCAAACAGTTCCATGTTAATCATACTCTGGTAGTTTTTGTTGTAAGAAAACTCTACCAATGGAAAGAATTCTTCCCAACGTTTTTGTTGGTCCATTAGATACATATGCAACATATCCTCCAAAATCTTGTTTATTATTTTTGTTTTTCCATCTGTCTCTGGGTGATATGTTGTACTAAAATTCAGTTGTGCTCCCAAGGCCTCTTGGAAATTGGTCCAAACCCATCCTGTAAACATCAATCCTCGATCAGATATGAACCTTCTTGGTACACCATGTAATCTTGCAATCTCACTGAAACAAATTCTAGCTATGTTTGGTTCCTGATACAATGTATGCATTGGAATAAATTGTGCACTCTTCATTAGAGTGTCAACTACCATGAAAATCGAATCATGTCTCCTTATTAGCAATTGAAATCCAACAATAAAATCCATCAAAATGACCTACCATTTCAATTTAGGAATAGTGTGTGGTTGTAATAATCCTGCTGGATTTCTATGTTCAACATTCACTTGTTGACATTATAGACATCTCGCCATGTAATTAACTATGTCTCTTTTCATTCCTTTCTAGAAGAATAAAGGTTTAAGGTCTTCATTCATCTTTGTCACTCTCGGACGATCCATGTAAACTACTCGATGAGCTTCACTTAGGATCAAACTTCTTAATTCATCATTAGGAGGTACGTAATTTTTTTCATTAAATCTCAACAATCTGTGGTTGTCTAATGAATAACCTTCAAACTTCAGTACCATCATGGTATCTTGTTCGGTATTAGCCTTAACTTCCTTGTACCAATCATCGTCAATCTATAGAGCTATAATATTTTCTTGCAGATTCGTCTTAAGAGGTATTACCAAGAAGATGCATGGTCTCCAACTCAATGCATCTGCTACTCTATTCATCATTCATTTAATGTAATAAATCTCAAAGTCGTATTCGCTAAGTAATTTTGACCAATGCCTATGTCGCGTGTTCAAGTCACTCTCTGTAAATATATGTTGCAATCCACAATGATCTGTATTTAATTCAAATTTTCATCCAATTAAATAATGTATCCATACTCATAAGGAATATACAATTGCTAACAACTCCAAGTCATGCATTGCATAGTTTTCATCATGCCTTCTCAATTTCCTTGAAATGTAAGCGATCACTTGACCATCTTGCATCAAAAATCTGCCTAAACCTTCCTTGGATGTATCTGTGCATACCAAGAAATCATTTTCCATGTCAAGGACCTTCAGTATTGGCATTGTCGTTAACAACTCTTTAAGCTTTTGAAATTCTTTTGTGCATTTTTCCTTCCATACGAACTTCATGTTTTTCTTCTGCAATTCCATGATTGGATTTTCTATCTTCAAAAAAACTTCGACGAATCGTCTGTAATATCCTGCTAAACCCATAAAGCTATTTACTTCTTGTATGTTTGTTGGTGTTTTCCATTCCATAATAGCCTCTACGAAGATCCACAAAGATACCTTCACTAGATATGATATGTCCCAAGTAATGAATCTTTGAATTGTAAAAAGAACATTTCGATATTTTCCCATACAATTTGTTTTCTCTTAGACACTGTAGAACCAATATCAAGTGCTCATCATGCTCTTCTTTTTTTTGAGAATAAACCAGTATGTCATTAATAAATACTTGAAAAAACTTGTCCAAGTATTCGTGGAAAACCCCATTCATCGAACTCATGAATACTCCTAGGGCGTTCGTCAAACCAAATGGTAAAACTGTAAACTCATAGTATTTGAATCTCATCTTAAATGCAGTCTTGGGGATATCTTCCTCCTTAATCCGCAATTGATGATATCCCGATCTCAAGTCGATCTTCAAAAATATCATCGCTCCCTTCATCCGGTCAAACAAATCATCTATTCTAGGAAACAAATATTGGTTCTTGATTGTTGCTTTGTTCAATTGACGATAATCAATACAAAGTCTCCAGGATCCATCCTTCTTTCTCACAAAAATAATTAGTGCACCCCAAGGTGACACACTTGGACATATAAGTCCCAAGTCCAACTATTCCTTCAATTGCATTTTCAACTCCTGCAATTCAGGCGTTGACATCCGATATGGTATTCTCACTATCGGTTCAGTTCCAGGTTTCAAGTCTATTGTAAACTCCAACTCTCTCTCTCTTGAGCGGTAAACCTAGTAACTCTTCTAGAAACATGTATGCAAATTCTGATACCATTGGAAGGTTTTCTAATCCTTTTGCCTTGCCATTTTCATTTAATGGTAATATTTCGTATAGCTTGCATCCCTTCTGCATACTCTTTTGTAGTTGTAGGGAAGAAATAAACCTCAAGGACACTCCTTGGTTTCTTCCTACAATCACTCTATTATGCCCCAAATCATCTGTCAAACTTAATTCTTTCGTCTTACAGTTAAGTATCACATCATGCGATTCTAGCCAATCCATACCAATCACTATGTCATAAGATCCTAATATCATGACATAAATATCTACCTTCGTTGCAAAATCTCCCAAATTAATGCTACAGGCTGTGACCTTTCCTCCAACTTTTTGTTTGGCACCAAATTCCATTTCTATTTATATGAACGCATCCTACTCGACTAGCTTTACCTTAATTCTCTTTAGAGTTGCACTATAAATAAAGCTCTATGTAGCACCTGGATATATCACGATACTAAAACTTTGATCAGTGATCATACCTAACGTCTCGAGCATAGTGGAATGGTGCTCGGCCTAGCAGTTGTTCACCTTTGCATGTATCCTATGGGCCTTGCCCAAATCTCCAAATTTAGTGTGTCCAGTTGATCCAGCCACTCTGGCCTTCTCAATCAAACAATCTCATTGGTAATGTGGCTCTCCACATGTCCAACATCCAATCTTCGGTATAGTGCTCCTGGTCCCCAAAGTAAAATTTGTTGGTCTAGCAATCTGTGGTCCTTGTCTATTCTGTTGAACATGCCTAAATTGTTTTTGCTTCTTTGGATGATGCTACTACTTCTAGTATGGTCCTCTATAAGGATTCCTCTACTGAGGAGTTTGTTATCTTGGTGTCGAGAACATAGGTCCTCTGGGTGTATCTCGATGCCCAAGAGTTTATCTGGCTGGTGTCTGATGTTGTTGCACTCTTGATGTCCTTTTTCCAGTAGGTCTAGAAGGATTCATGCCATGAACCCCACCATTCATTTCTTCCTCGGCTATGAGGACCTTATGAACTGCATTGTGCAACATCTGTGGCATTAGTATCCTCACCTTCGTATGAATGTTGAAGTTAAGGTCGAACACAAACTTGTTGACCTTTAACTTCTTCATGTTCATATGTGAGGCATACCTAAGTAGCTCCATGAACCTAGCCTCATACTCTGGCACTGTATGAATACCCTATCGTAAGGTGTTGAACTCATTAAGATGAAGCTCAATAAATTCATTCGACAAATACCTCTCCCAAAACTGTTCCTCGAACAACTCTCATGACACGTCTTCGATGACCATGTTTAGTTGAGGTAGGAGTGTCTTCCACAAAAGTAGATCACTCCCTTTTAGCTGAAATACCGCCATGTGGACTTTCATGTTGGAGGTGTAATCATGAAGTGTGAATCACATCGCCTTGTTCTCCAACCATGCCTTGGTGGCTTGTTTGTTCACAACATCCCAGAACTCGAGAAATTTCACCTTCTCGAGTTCTCTGGGTAAACTATTACTACCTGTTGGAGTGCGGTGTGAACCCTCATTTTTCATAGACGTTATACCCTCATCATGATCAAGATGGTTGATCAATGCCTCTGACATCCTCTGGAATGATCTCATCATACCTACCACATATCCTGCAACAACCTGCTCCTGCTCAGTAGTCTTCTAATCTCCCTAAGGGTTAGATCCCTCTAGCATGGATACTATCGTAGGTGTCACACCTCTTCCTCTAGCACCACATCGTCCACTTCCCGTGCATCCTCTAACCATGATTACCTACATGGAAAATTTTCAAGATTATTAGTGATACAGTTCTAACCATTTTGTTAACATAGTGAAAGGCATAATGGTCCAATGTCGTAGGGTTGAACCCACTATGATACCATATGTAATGACCCCTTTGGTCAAGATGTAATATGAGTGGGTAAATGGTTTTTGTTTGAAACAATTGTTAAATCTCAATTAGGACATGTGTTATGAAAAACTGACATGCGTCAATACTAAAACATTTTAATATCATCCTTCTTGATACTTTAATAAGAAATCATATAAAACATTACTTATTCATCATAGAATTATCATATCACATATAACAACAAGGAATTCACCCGCCCAACCTGCCCTATAAGGTCAAGACCTCCAAGACACATAATCAACGCTCAAGTCCAAGATTCATCCGATTGATTTTGACCATTTAAGGTCTTAGGACTGGTGACTGTTTTGAGGAACAAGGAGATATCTAATTCCCACTACTTAACCAAATCAAATCCAAGACTTGTACAACAACAATATTAAACTATATATTTTCAAGGCACAACAGAATAATATACTATACATCAACCTTTATTTAGCAATATTCCAATGTAATTGTGCAAGAACATAACATAACAATTATTATGATAAATATCATATATCTACTTAAGAGAAAGTAGAGAGTCAAACAATCATTCCTCTAGCCAATTAGTACTAGATGATCTACACTAATCAATCAATCCTTACTATCAATAGATAAACCATTTATATAGAACTCATTAGTACACAAGTGTTGTTACAATCATGATCTAAATAATGACTCCACATCCCTTAATATGTTCGTACATCAACATCATGGATTAATTCAATTCCAACTTGATTTCTAATGTGATAATAGAGAATGGTATTTACTCCTTGTCTTGATATTATTGCTTCAATCTTCTTATGGATTCCTATAACACATACATTGTAATCATAGAAATGGTTACTTTAATCATATATATAATATTTTAATCACATAAGAGACAACATCTAATAGGTTCTTTCATTGATAACTCTACTGCTATCCCTTGAGTATAATTCCTTAATAAAGATCTCACATAACTAATGACATCATCATTCAATGATATTGTAAATAACTACAAGAACTTATATAATTTATTTGAAGTCAAATTATTAATATCAATCAATAGCTTATATATGATTCTTAGTAGAGTCAAGTATTATGTCAATATAATGTATATATCAACATTAATGTTTGAATGTCATATTTATTATAATTCATAAGGACCGTAATTCCATAATGGAATTGTAGTCTTTAATAATGGATAGGTCGAAGGATCTTTAATAAAACATAGCTAAAGGTATTCATAAGAATTAGATCGAGCATTCTCTTGATCACTGTATGTAATACGATATCTGATACCATTAAATCCATGATAGTGCAACATGCTTAATCAATAAGGACTAGGTGAAGCATAATTCTCCAAAAATTCTGAATTAATGAATTGTGTGACCATAATTATTATTCAAGGATCATCAGCAGTCAGGCGATAACTGGATGTGTCGATCCAACAACATCACTATAGATTTATTTAAGGTGACTTCTATATATCTAAGTCAGATGGTGTAAAATCTAATGATCAAAAGTTAGAGTGATGGAAAGTAGAGTGAAATGACTGAGTGTTGATGTGATCTAGACTCACTGGGTTTACTAGAATGAAATTATAAAAATGAAGATTATCATCCTAGGTTTTGAGCCAGCATTAACAAGAATTTTAAAGACAAACACACATATTGGAAAAGAGCTTACCTAGTAACTCAATAAGGTTACTAAAGCTCCAATATATCAGGGTCGTATTCACTTGTTTCCCTCTGATAAACAGCTAGAGAGATGAAATGATGTGGTGATCCTCACCAATGACTAGTTATTTAATAACGAACTGCTGAGTAGGATATGGTTCTTTAAGAAGAGAAAACGAAGAGTGGAATAGAACTTATGGACGACCAATGAACGCTCTGCAAGATCTCTTTCTCCAATTTTTAAGATACTCGATGGAATGAAGAGCAAGTAAAACTTCATTGGTAAATAAACGATGAGCTTACAATGATACCAGAAATAATTATACATGCAAGAGATAAGATAATGAATACCAAGTCTTAAATTGGTAGTGAAATCACATCACTGGATGCGGATATCCATGGTTTGTGAATACTTACTATTACTATTAGTTATTATTGTCAATGTAGCAATCCACTAGGACAATCATCTCACCAAAGCAATTCGACTTTTCATAACCGAGCGATAAGGAAAAGATAAGTTCACTCTCAATTTGTTAACGTACTGGAGTAAACTAATTCCATGTGACGTTTGATTGTTAATCCCTTGACAGAGAGGAAATGTGAAATTATACCACAGAAAGATCAATGATTTACTATTCCCTCAAAAACATAGTAGATTAATGAAAGAGAGAGATTTGTAACTTTATGTGGGGATCAACTGATGATTTTCTTATATTAAAAATTTAATAGGAAATCGTTTTCTTTGTACTTATTAAATATTAACCCCACTGGAAACACCGTGCCTGTACACAATCATGAAAGGAAAAATGGGGCGATCGTTGTACTCTTACGATGATCTTGTTATTTCTAGGCACACAAAAATTTCATGTAAATCCAATTCCACATAATCGTACTTAAACAATAATTATTATTTAAACATAATCCTTCCATAGGAGAATGGAAATTATAAGAAATTCGTAGTCCCAAAATTCATAGATTATTTATAACAATTCACAGTCCCAAACTTCGTGGATTATTTATAACAATTCGCAGTCCCAAACTTCATAGATTTAGCACACAAGAAGGACAATTCCACTTAATCAACCACAAATTATTTGAACGTGTACACAATGAAATGTATGCTTCTACATAGCATACGAATATTTTTTTTGGCTTCATATAATAAATTGTTTCTTATTACAATTTGGAATGAACTCTGATCCAATGTTAATATATAAATCCTATAGAAAATCCCAAACGAATACACAACAAAATGCTAAATTGTTTCTCCTTCAAATAAATATTATTCTCACAATGATTCTATCTAATAAATATATAATCTAAATTCAAGTATTGTAACCCGAAGTTGGTAGATATTCGATGTCGACTCTTCAATTTGATGACTTTCGCAAGTACTATTTTCTTGCACTTACTAATACAAGGACATCAGTGGTACCTCCCATCCAACGCTAGGGGTACTATTCTTCCCCCTTAGCCCCCCAAGCCGCAAAGGAGCCAAGCACAAAACCAGATCACAATAGCTTTCAAGCTTGCCTCACAAGCAATAGATTCAACTCCTTCTCAAGCTTGAATTCCAAACTCTCACAAGTAAAACAGAGTCAATTTTTTTTTTGGCAACATAACCTTACCATCCAAAAGTGGAATCCATTCCCCTTCTACCACATTTGTTTTATAGAAAAATACCCAATGACAACTGTCCTCGTGCACAATTAATTATCTTTTTAATTAATTTAATTTGGATCATTCACCCACACACTTTTCACATTCTCCCCAAGTTTCACAAGTAATTACCATTTTTCTTTTACTTAAAATTTCAATTTCCCTCACATTCCCCAACGTGTTCCTATTTTTTCTCTTAGTTGTCCTTTTGTTCCCCAAATTTTCATTTAATGAGTGTCTCCTAACTGGATCTTAGATAGAGTTGGATTAGGAGTCTTCTTCTTGTTAGGCTAGTGGTAGTTTGACTCAAGATTTTATTCCATGTGTACTCCTATTCTCTCATATTATTATTTCTTCTATATTTAAAAATCCATTTTATTAATTTCATGCACACATGTGCAATTTATCCAACCTTTTAAATTTTATTCCCCTTTTTCCTAGAGTTTAATTATTCTCAAATCTTTTAACTTATGTCATAATTCATTTAGTCCTTTATTTAAATTTAAACTTAAACTTAGTCTTATACTTAGGCTTAGACTTTTGTTAGGATTTATAATTAATTATTTATTGTTTAATTAATTATTTTATTCTAACAATGTCTAATCATTTCAATGTTTTCTAGGCCACCTAGATTTATTGACTCAAGTTTTTAATTATGCAATGTGCCCTTCAAGGCACACCTCCATGCTCTAAGGGTGCCACTTGCCTTTGACTGGTTTTGGAAGTTTGTTTGACCCTTGGATTCTACATTCCATTCATTCGACCTTGTGAGAGACAAAGGGCTTCTAAGGAATAAGGATTTTTCCTTATTGTGCACCCCTTAGAAATCTTCATGACCGAATGTCTCAGTCCACCTTCACGACATCGTGGACCTCTCGAACTAGGTAATTGTTAACATACAGTTCAGAGCATGGTGGGAGTGCTAGTAGGCTGTGACAGGGACGTTTCCACACCTCTCCCTCGATGTCTGGTTTCTTTGCATGACCCATTTACTTCTTATGTGAGTCAGATTAGCAGGCATCCTCAAGCCTGTATCCACTGACAAAAACATTGTCAATAATCCATGTACATAAATCATACTGAAATCAATCATATATCACATGTGCGTAAAATGAAATACTCAAACAAATACAATCTACTACCTGACTCAATCTGGTGTCCAAGGAAGTTCATTGATGCCATTATCATCCATAACCTGTCATGTGTCCTGCACACACGGGAATATTCATCAATAGCATATGTTTATACATATACGTCAAAATAAAAATAAGTCAAAATAAATCAACATCATCATGTATCATCCATAATCGAAACAAAATCACAATGTACCATAACCGGATCACTTGCACGCAAGCGTCCTCAAAGAATAAGTCAATAAAAGTGTGCTCAGTAGAACGAGATGTTACATACACCCCATCTTGTTTTAAACTTTGTCCCGAAGTTTTTATAGTAAAGAAAAATGCAAGTAAATAAATGTATATGATATAGATCTATATGTCTAATCTATCAAACAAATAAGGAAACTATCGACACATCTCATATGCTTCCTCCCGGGTAGCCGAGTGTGGACTATAGTTGTCCCACTGGACCTTGACCTAATCAACTATTCGATGTTGTAGCTGAAAAATGTGATGGAAAAGAACATGTTTCAATAACATGTGATGGATCTCTAATATAATGTCGTAAAATAGATACATGAAATACATCTTGCATACATCTCAAAGAATCAAACAAGGCTAGTCGATAAGACATGGGTCCTTTCCTTTCCACAACCTCGAAAGGTCCCACAAGCCCAGGAGATATTTTAGCACCCTTTTCAAACTTGATCGAACTCTTGTGCGGTTTTACCCACAAGAAAACTATGTCACCAACTTCATAACTTAGGTCATCGTGATGTGCAACAACATAACTCTTATTTCAATCTTGCACTTCTTTAATCCTATGTCTTATCAATTGCATATGTTCTTCCATTTCTTGGATCATTTCCAATCCTACCAGGACCCTATCCTCAACTATATCCCAAATCAACGGCATCTGACATAGTCACCCATAAAGAAACTCAAGTAGTGCCATATTAATCGTACTCTGGTAATTTTTGTTGTAAGAAAACTTTACCAATGGCAGGAAGTCTTCCCAACGTTTTTGTTGGTCCATTACATACATACACAACATATCCTCCAAAATATGGTTCATTCTTTATGTTTGTCGATCTGTCTCTGGGTGATATGTTGTACTAAAATGCGATTGTGTTCCCAAGGCCTCTTGGAAACTGGTCCAAAACCATCTTGTAAATATCGATCCTTGATCGGATATGATCCTTCTTGGTACACCATGTAATCTCACATTCTCGCTGACACAAATTCTAACTATGTTTGGCACCTAATACATCATATGCACTGGAATAAAGTGTGCACTCTTTTCTAGAGTGTCAACTACCAAGAAAATTGAATCATGTCTCCTTGCCTTCAATGAAAATCCAACAATAAAATCCATCGAAATGACCTCCCATTTCAATTAAGGAATAGCATGTGGTTGTAATAATCCTGCTTGATGTTTATGTTCATCTTTCACTTGCTGACATTCTAGACATCTCACCACATAACTAACTATGTATGCTTTCATTCCTTTCAAGAAGAATAAAGGCTTAAGGTTTGCCTTCATCTTTGTGACTCCTTGATGAGCCATGTAAAATTCTTAATGAGCTTCGCTTTGGATCAAACTTCTTAATACATCGTTAGGCGGTACGTAAATTATTTCATTAAATATCAACAATTCGTCGTTGTCTAATGAATAACCTTAAAACTTTGGTACCATCATGGTATCTTGTTCGATATTATCCTTAACTTCCTTGTACAAATCGTCGTCAAATTGTAGAGCTAGAATATATTAGCACAAATTCATCTTAAGAGGTATTATCGAGAAGATGTGTGGTCTCCGACTTAACGCACCTGCTACTCTATTCATCATTCCTTTAATGTAAGAAATCTCAAAGTCGTATTCGCTAAGTAATTTTGACCAAAGCCTCTGTCACGCGTTCAAGTCACTCTACATAAATATATGCTGCAATCCACAATGATTTGTCTTTAATTCAAATTTTTGTCCAATTAAATAATGTCTCCATACTCGTAAGGCATATACAATTGCTAACAACTCCAAGTCGTGTGTTGCATAGTTTTCATCATGCCTTCTCAATTTTCTTGAAGTGTAAGCGATCACTCACACATCTTTCATCAAAACTCCACCTAAACCTTCCTTGGATGCATATGTGCATCCAAGAATTCATTTTCCATGTCGGGGACCTTCAGTATTGGTGATTTCGTTAACAATTATTTAAGATTTTGAAATTCTTCCGTGCATTTCTCTGTCCATACCAACTTCTTGTTTTTCTTATGCAATTCCATGATTGGATTTGCTATCTTCGAAAGACATTCGACGAATCGTTGGTAATATATTGCTAAACCCATAAAGCTATGTATTTCTTGTACGTTTTTCATTGTTGGCCATTCCATAATAGCCTCTACTATCGTTGAATCCACAGTGATGCCTTCACCAGATATGATATGTCCCAAGTAATGAATCTTTGATTGGTAAAAAGAACATTTCAATAGTTTATCGTACAATTTGTTTTCTCTTAGACACTGTAGAACCAATAACAAGTGCTCATCATGCTCTTCTTTTGTCCGAGATTAAACCAGTATGTCATCAATAAATACTTGAAAAAACTTGTCCAAGTATTCAAGGAACACCCCATTCATCAAACTCATGAATACTCTCGGGGAATTCTTCAAACCGAACGATAAAAATGTAAACTCATAGTGTCTAAATCTCATCTTAAATGTGGTATTGGGGATATATTCCTCCTTAATCCATAATTGATAACATCTCGATCTCAAGTAGATATTTGAAAATATTGTCGCTCCCTTCATCTGGTCAAAAAAATCATATATTCTAGGCAACATATATTGGTTCTTGATCGTCACTTTGTTCAATTGACAATATTCAATACAAAGTCTCCATGTTCCATCCTTCTTTCTCACGAAAATAACTGGTGCACCCCAAGGCGACACACTTAGACATATAAGTACCAAGTCCAACAATTCCTTTAATTTCATTTTCAACTACTGCAATTTAGGTGTTGACATCTGTATGGCATTCTTGCTATCAGTTCGGTTCCAGGCTTCAAGTCTATTATAAACTCCAACTCTCTCTCGGGAAGTAAACCTGGTAACTCTTCTAGAAACACATATGCAAATTCTAATACTATCAGAAGGTTTTCTAATCCTTCTGCATCACCCTTTTAGTTTAACGCTAATATTGCATATAGCTTTCATCCCTTGCACATACTCTTATGTATTTGTAGGGAAGAAATAAACCTCAAGGACACTCCTTGGTTTCTTCCTACAATCACTTTATTCTACCTCAAATCATCTATCAAATTTAACCTTTTCATCTTGCAGTTAAGTATCGCATCCTGCGATTCTATCCAGTCCATACCAATCACTATGTCATAAGATCCTAATATCATGACATAAACATCTACCTTCATTACAAAATCTCCCAAATTAATGCTATAGTCTATAACCTTTCCTCCAACTTTTTGTTTTGCACCAGATGCCATTTCTACGTATTTGAACTAGTCTCGATCAACTACCTTTACCTTAATTCTCTTTAGCATTGCACTAGAAATAAATCTCTCTGTAGCACCTAGATCTATCAAGATACTAAAATTTTGATCGGTGATCGTACTTGACATCTCGAGCATAGTGGATTGGTGCTAGGCCTGGCGGTTGTTCATTGATGCATGTATCTTGTGGGCCTTGCCCAAATATATAAGTGTAGTGGGTCTTGATGATCTGGGCACTCTGGCCTTCTCAATCGGACAATATTGCTCGTAATGTGTCTCTCCACATTTCCAGCATCTAGTATTTAATCCAATGTTCTTGGTCCTCAAAGTAGAAGTTGTTGTCCTAGTATTCTGTGATGCTGGTCTATTCTACTTAATAGGCCTAAACTGTTGATGTTGTTGTGGATGACATTGTTGTTTCTATTGTGGTCCTCTGTAAGGAGTCCTCTACTAAGGATTTTTTCATCTCGGTGTCAAGAGCCTAGGTCCTCTGGGCGTATCTCGATGCCCAAGAGTTTCTCTAGATGGTGTATGATGTTGCTGCACTCCTTATGTCATTTGTCTAGTCAGTCTAGAAGGATTCATGCATTGACCCCCACCATTCAATTCTTCCTCAGCTATGAGGGCCTTCTGAACTGCATCATGCAACATCTGAGGCATTAAGATCCTCACCTTTGCATGAATGTTGAAGTTAAGGCCAAACACAAACTTGTTGACCTTTAACTTCTCTATGTTCATATTTGGGGTATACCTAAGTAGCTCCATGAACCTGGCCTCATACTACGACACCATACGACTACCCTATCATAAGGCGTTGAACTTATTACACTGATAATCAATGAATTCATCCAAAAAATACCTCTCCCAGAACTGTTCCTCTAACAACTCCCATGAAACATCTTCGACGACCATGTTTAGTTGAGGTAGGAGTGTCTTCCACCAAATTAGAGCACTCCCTTTTAGCTGAAATACCTCCATGCGGACTTTCATGTTGGAGGTGTAATCGCAAAGTATGAAGCACATCCCCATGTTCTCCAACCAAATCTCGGTGGCTAAGCCGTCCGCGGCACCCCAAAACTCGGGAAATTTCACCTTCTCAAGTTCTCTGTGTAAACTATTACTACATGTTTGAGTGTGTTCTGAACCCTCTTGGGCACAAACGTTCTTCCCTCATCATGATCAAGACGGTTTATCAATGCCTATGACATCCTCTGGAATGATCTCATCATACCTACCACATCTCATGCATCAACCTACTCCCACTCAGTACTCTTATCATCTCCCTAAGGGTTATATCTCTCTGGCATGGATACTATCAGAGGCGTCACACCTCTTCCTCCAGAAACACGTCGTCTACTTCCCCTACGTCCTCTAACCATCATTAACTACATGGAAAATTTTCAAGATTTATTAGTCATACAATTCTAACCATTTTTTTAACATAGTGGAAGGCGTAATAGTCCAATGTCACAGGGTTGAAACTGCCCTGATACCATATGTAACGACCCATTTGGTTAAGACATAATATGAGTGGGCAATTTTTTTTTTTGAAACAATTGTTAAATCTCAATTAGGACAAGTGTTATGAAAAACTGACATGCGTCAATACTAAAACATGGTAATATCATCCTTGTCGATACTTTAATCAGAAATCAGATACAACATTACTTATTCATCATCGAATGATCATATCACATATAATAACAAGGGAGTCACCCACCCAGCCTACCCAGTAAGGTTAGGACCTCCAAGACACATAATCAATGCTCAAGTCCAGGATTCATCTGATTGATTTTGACCATTTAAGGTCTCAGGATTGGTGATTGTTCTGAGGAACAAGGATATATCTAATTCCCACTACTTAACCAAATCAAATCCAATACTTGTACAACAACAATATTAAACCATAGATTTCTAAGGCACAACAGAATAATATACTATATATCAACCTTCATTTAGCAATATTCCAATGTAATTGTGCAAGAACATAACATAACAATTATTATGATAAATATCAAATATCTACTTAAGAGAAAGTAGAGAGTCAAACAATCAATCCTCCCAATTAGTACTAGATGATCTATGCCAATCAATCAATCCTTATTATCAATAGATAAACCATTTATATAGAACTCATCAGTACACAAGTGTTGTTACAATGATGATCTAAATAATGATTCCACATCCCTTAAAATGTTGGTACATTAACATCATGGATTAATTCAATTCCAACTTGATTTCTAATGTGATAATAGAGAATGGTATTTACTCCCTATCTTAATATTCTTACTTCAATTTTCTTATGGATTCCTATAACACATACATTGTAATCATAGAAATGGTTACTTTAATCAAATATATAATATTTTAATCACATATGAGACAACATCCAATAGGTTCTTTCACTGATATCTCTACTGCTATCCCTTGAGTAGAATTCCTTAATAAATATATCACTTAACTAATGACATCATCATTCAGTGATATTGTAAATAACTACAAGAACTTATATAATTTTATTTGAAGTCAAATTATTAATATCAATCAATAACTTATATATGATTCTTAGCAGAGTCAATTATTATGTCAATATAATGTATATATCAACAATAATGTTTTAATGGCATAATTATTATAATTCATAAGGACCGTGATTCCATAATGGAAGTCTGGTCATTAATAAAGGATAGATCGAAGGCTCTTTAATAAAACATAGCTTAAGGTATTTCTAAGCATTAGATGGAGAATTCTCTTGATCATTGTACGTAATATGATATATGATACCATTAAATCCATGACAGTGAAACAAACTTAATCAATAAGGACTAGGAGAACCATAAGTCTCCAAAAATTCTAAATTAATGAATTGTGTGACCATAATTATTATTCAAGGATCATCGATGGTCAGGCGATAATTGGATGTGTCGATCCAACAACATCACTACGGATTTCGTTAAAGTGACTTCTATATAGTCAATTCGGATGGTGTAAAATCTAACGATCAAAAGTTAGAGTGTTGATAGGTAGAGTGAAATGACTAAGTGTTGACGTGATCTGGACTCACTGAGTTTACCAGAACAAAATTATAAAAATTAAGATTATCATCCTAGGTTTCGAGCCAAGATTAACAAGCATTTTAAAGAAAAACGTCCAGATTGGAAAAGTGCTTACCTAGTAACTCAATAAGGTTACTAAATCTCCGATATATTAGGGTTGTATTCACTTGTTCCCCCTTGATAATCAACTAGAGAGATGAAAGGATGTGGTGATCCTCACCAACGACCAATTATTTAATAACGAACTGCTGAGTATGATATGGGTCTTAAAGAAGAGAAAACGAAGACTGGAACAAAACTTACAAACAACCAATGAATGTCCTACAAGATCTCTTTCTCCCACATTTAAGATACTCGATGGAATGAAGAGAATTCAAGTAAAACTTTGTTGGTAAATAAATTACAATGAGATTACAGTGATACCAAAACTAATTATACATGTAAGAGATAAGATAATAAATACCAAATCTCAACTTGGTAGTGAAATCGCATCAGTTGATGCAAATAGCCACAGTTTTTGAATACTTACTATTACTATTAGTTATTATTGTCAACGTAGCAGTCCACTAGGACAGTCATCTCACCAAAGCAATTCGAATTTGCATAATTGAGCGATAAGGAAAAGATAATTTCACTCTTAGTTTGTTAACATGTTGGAGTAAACTAACGCCATGAGATGTTTGATTATTAATCCCTTGACAGAGAGGAAATGTGAAATTATACCATAGGCACATCAACGATTTGTTATTCCCTCAACAATACAGTAGATTAATGAAAAAGAGATATTTGTACCTTTATGTGGGCATCAACGAATGATTTTCTTATATTAAAACTTTAATAGGAAATTGTGTTCTCTGTACTTATTAAATATTAACCCCACCGGTAACACCATGCCTATACACAATCGTGAAAGGAATAGTGGGGCGATCGTTGTACTCTTGCGGCGATCTTGTTATTTGTAGGCACACAAAAATTTATTGTAAATTTAATTCCACATAATTGCACTTAAACAATAATTATTATTTAAACATAATCCCTCCATAGGAGAATGGAAATTATAACAAGTTCGCAGTCCCAAACTTCATAGATTATTTATAATAATTCGCAGTCCCAATCTTCATAGATTATTTATAACAATTTGCAGTCCCAAACTTCATAGATTTAGCACACAAGAAGGGACATTTCCACTTAATCAACCACGAATTATTCTAACATTTACACAGAAAAATATATGCTTATACATAGCATATAATAAATTGTTTTGGCTTCATATAATAAATTATTTCTTATTACAGTTTGGAATGAACTTTGATCCAATGTTAATATATAAATCCTATAGCAAATCCCAAACAAATACACAATAGAATGCTAAATTGTTTCTCCTTCAAATAAATAATAATCTCACAATGATTCTATCTAATAAATATATAATCTAAATTCAAGTATTGTAACCCAAAGCTGGTAGATATTTGATGTCGACTCTTCAATTCGATGACTTGCTCAAGTAATCCTTGTTTGTGCTTACTAATCCAAGGACTTCACCAGTACCTCCTAGCCAACGCTAGGGGTACTCTTCTTCCCCTTTATCCCCTTAAGCCGCAAAGGGGCCCAGAACAAAACCATATCACAATAGCTTTCAAGCTTGCTTCATAAGGAAGATCTTCCACTCCTTCTCAACCTTGAATTCCCAACTCTCACAAGTAAAACACAGTCAAAACAAATTTTGGAAGCATAACCTTACCATCCAAAAGTGGGATACATTTCCCTTCTACCACTTTTGTTTTATAGAAAAATCCCCAATGACACATGTCCTCATGCACAATTAATTATATTTTTAATTAATTTACTTTTGACTATTCACCCACACACTTGTCACACTCCCCAAGTTGCACAAGTAATTACCATTTTTCTTTTACTTAAAAAGCCAATTTCCCTCACATTCCTCAATGTGTTCCTATTTTTTCTCGTAGTTGTCCCTTTGTTCCCCAAATTTTCATTTAATGAGTGTCTCCTAAATAGATCTTAGTTAGAGTTGGATTAGGATTCTCCTTCTAGTTAGGCTAGTAGTACGTTAACTCAATATTCTATTCCATGTGTACTCCTATTATCTCATATTATTATTTCTTCTATTTTTAAAAATCCATTTTATTAATTTCATGCACACATGTGCAATTTATCCAACCTTTTAAATTTTATTTCCCTTTTCCCTAGAGTTTGATTATTCTCAAATCTTTTAACTTATGTCATAATTCATTTAGTCCTTTATTTAAATTTAGACTCAGACTTAGTCTTAGAATTAGACTTTTTTTAGGATTTATAATTAATTATTTAATGTTTAATTAATTATTTTATTCTATCAAGGTCTAATCATTTCAATGTTTTCTAGGCCACCTAGATTTATTGACTCAAGTTTTTAATTACGTGACGTGCCCTTCAAGATGCACCTTTGTGCTCCAAGGGTGCCACTCGCCTTTGACTGGTTTTGTAAGTTTGTATGACCCTTGGATTCAACACTCCATTCGGTTGACCTTGTGAGAGACTAAGGGCCTCTCAAGAATAAGGATTATGTCTTATTGCGTGCCCCTTAGAAATATTCATGAGAAACTATCTTAGTCCACCCTCAGGACATCGTGGACATCTTGAACTAGGTAATCGTTAACCTACAGTTCATACCATGGAGGGAGTGCTAGTAGGTTGTGATAGGGACGATGCCACACCTCTCTCTCAATGTCTGATTTATTTGCATGACCCCTTTACTCCTTATGTGAATCGGATTAGCAAGCATCATCAAGCCTGCATCCATTGAAAAAAACATTGTCAATAATCCATGTACATAAATCATACTGAAATCAATCATATATCACATGAACATAAAATTAAATTCTCAAACAAATTCAATCCACTCCCTGACTCAATTCAGAGTCCAAGGAAGTCCATTGATTCCATTAGCATCCATAACCTGTCATGTGTCCTGCACACTCAGGAAAACAAGTCAATATCATCTTCCAATACATATACATCAAAATATCAATAAGTCACAATACAACATCATCATCATGTATAATCCATAATCAAAACGAAATCACAATGTACCATAACTGGATCACTTGCATGCAAGGGTCCTCAAAGACTAAGTCAATAAAAGTGTGCTTAGTGTTGGATTACTGGGAGGGGGGGGTGAATCAGTAATAGAGCAATTTAATCCTTTTTAATCATATAATCCAAGTGTTATATCAATGTAGTATTATCATCCAATAACTTCAGAGTAAAAAATCAATGAACAAATGAACAATCATACACATACACAGTACACTAGTGTTTTACGTGGAAACTCAAAGAGGGAGAAAACCATAGAATGTTTTTTCTTATATGTCTTGAAGAATTAAATTAATTGGAAGCACCAACTTCCTTTGTTTTCTAGCTGCAATAGGAAGGAGGCTTCAACCCCCTAGTTTCTCAGGCTACAACCTGAGGGAATCTCCAACTCCCCAATTCTCTAGCTACAACCAGAAGGAGGCTACAACTCCCTATGTTCTTCAACTACAACTGGAAAATGGCTACAACCACCTGTCCTTGCCTCATCCAACCACCCTGATGTATAAGAAGAATGATGGAACCATTGTCACACTATCACTGTGAGATATACCACTGTACAACTGTATCAACCTGTACCACTAACCTACATCCAACCTGTACAACTTCCCTATAATCAATTTGTACATGAACTGAATGTGTATCAACAAAAATACAATAGGTACGCGACCTGTAGTGTTGCAACACGCATATGTACGTGCCCTATCTATTATGCATATTGCGTATGTACGTGACCAAACTGTTATGCATCCTGCGTATGCCATATGAAACTAGGGTTTCCTTTCTCTTGAAAACTTTTGACCCTCTGTAACTTGTTTCACATAGATCTATAACCTGTCACTGTATTTGTACCATGTGCTCGCATCCTCTTTACCCAAAATCTCTATATCTTTCTCTATTCATGTGCCATATAAATGTTTGTAATCATAAACAAGTATAATATCCCTCACATGATCTAGACTTCAAACCCTTTCTGATATTCAGCCTCTCAATACATTAACCAACACAAGTTCTCAGCCATATACCACAAAAACCCTTAACCATATGCCAAGAATTAAAAGATGTGCCTCAACAAGAAGTATCAATGATAAATATACAAGCACTGTATTTCTGTAGATCTGACTTATACAAAATATCCCATGCAGCCACTAGTCTTTCTAGGGAAAATCCTCAAATCTCCATATCCATTTCTCATGTATACATCAAAATAGAACTATTCATAGAAATAAGACATACCTTTTGAACCAATGGATATATATGATGTATCTGAGCACTGTACACCTTCATGGGAGCTTGATCTCAGAATCTAGAACCTTTGCATCTTCATATTCTCAAGTTTCCATGGCTTTACTTACATGTATGCACCCTAATATACTACCAACCTGCATATGTACACACCCTAATACATTGCCAGTCGACGTACGCCTCAGTATGTACACACCCTAATACATTGTCAGCCCGTGTACGCCTCAGAAAAATAGGGTTTTTAAGTATTCGTTGTTATTCCAAGAATTTCGTCATCAACCCTTTGTACTATGTCAGAATTTCAAAACTTCAGAAGTATCAATGAGTACTTGCGATAAGCCTCACACAACAAAAGATATTCAATGTGTTCAAGTGTGTTTTAAATGAGATCCATGCCTCTTATTTATACTTTCATGTAGCATCCCACTTTCCTTATTTTAGGGATTTCTCCATGACCTTTATTATTTAAATAATTTCTTTTGCAAACACTTTGGCTTTTTGGGGCTTCTAGATGACTCATGAGGGTCCTCCAACTTCACATGGCCATAACTCTCTAACCGTGAGGAGTTATGTGACGTTCCACATACCACCGGAAATGACATGACAAGAAATATCTATATAGGATAGTTTCACTAACAAATTCACTGATATTTATCTCATTATTCCACAATTAAGTATGGGTTCTCTAACCATACTTCTAGGATAACTAAATCTGCAAAGCGTCTTCCCGTGAGGGATTTCACCATAAGGGAACCACTTTGGAGTTCATCCATTTTTACTTCTTATCAACCATGACAAGACAATAATCAGTCATCTTTACATCAAACAACTTGGGTCCATTACCCAAACCTTTGTGCTACCGGACTTTCTTCAAGGGTTGACATCAATGACAACCAACCTTAATCAACAATATCCCCCTTTGGCATTGATGGAAACACTCTAATGCAATACTAAAATCATGTCATGCAATACTAACGTCATATCACTCATGCTCCCCTTGGAACCATGCCTCTATCCTCTGCATCTTTGTGACCATTGCTCCCCCTGTAATCATGTCTCTGTCCTCTACATCTAATAAATATCTCCCCCTTTGTCATCAATGCAAAAGGTATATTTCCATCTGGGGCTACTCCCCCTAATCGAACTGTCCTCTTTATGGTGCTTCCTCATGTACATCTAAGAAATATAAGATAAGCATTCAAAAGAATTCATTTTGGAGTATAAATAATTCCAAGTCTCTAGCAAAGATACTCAAAGTCTTCTCGTGGAACTGGTTTTGTAAAGATGTCTTCCACTTGTTCTTTTGTTCCCACATACTCAACTCTGTTGTTCTTTTCTGCAACACATTCCAATAGAAAGTGATACTTGATTGGAATGTGCTTCATCTTGGAGTGCATCACTGGGTTCTTTGAGATACCGATGGCGCTTGTATTATCACAATAGATTGGAATGGGCTCATCATACTCAACCTGTATATCTGTCATAGTTTGTTTCATCCAAATAACCTATGTACAACATGTTGTTGCTGCAATATACTATGCCTCAGCTGTAGATAGAGATATTGAGGATTGTTTCTTTATTAGCCATGATACTAAACACTCACCCAAGTAGAATGTTGCTCCACTGGTGCTTCATCGGTCATCAATACAACCTATCCAATCTGCATCTGTGTAGGCAATAAGTGATAGATCATTTCCTTTTGGATACCATAATCCAAAGTCTTATGTTCTTTTGAGATATCTGAAAATCCTCTTCATTGCTAATACATGTGATTCCTTTGGTTTTTCTTGAAATCATGCCACCTGTCCAACTTTTTTCATTACATCTAGTCTGGATGTTGTCACATATAGTAGGCTACCAATCATTGACATGTATTGACTCTGATCAGTAGACTTTGAATCATCATATTTCCTCAACTTGCAACTAGTTTGCATGGGAGTGATAACTGGTTTGCAATCTTCCATTCCGAACCTCTTTAGCATTTCTATGATATACTTGGTTTGAGAAATAAAAATTTCATGGTTGCTTTGATGTATCTGAAGTCCCAGAAAGAAGGATAGTTCTCCAAGTAATGACATTTCAAATTCATTATGCATATCCTTTACAAATGTTTGTCTTAACCTGTCATCATCACTAACAAAAATAATATCATCAACATAAACTTCAATTTATAAAATGCTATCTTGACTTACCTTGATGTAGAGGTTGTTGTCTGCACTTCCTTTTCTAAACCCTACCTGCTATAGATATTTATCCAGTCTAGAGTACCATGCTCTAGGAGTCTGTCTTAGACCATACAAGGCCTTCTTTAATTTACACACATAATTTTCATTCTCTGACAACTGAAATCCTTCTAGTTGTTCAATGTAGACCTCTTCTTCAAGTTAACCATTCAGAAAAGATGATTTTACATCCATTTGATATCACTTTATTATTTTTGGAGCATGCATAAGCTAAAATAAATTGGATTGCTTCCATTCTGGCAACTAGGGCACATGTCTCTTCAAAGTCGATTCCTTCAACATGTGCATATCCTTTACATACCAATCTAGGAAGGAAGGCAATGATGACAACAGTTAAGCCACACCATCTGAAGATGAACACCACACACACAGATCAGGAAACAAATAGTAATGACTCTACACACTAGCACATCGAGCAACTGGGCCAAACATGCGTAAATCAAAAGAAAGAAATGACTACCCGCCCTACACAACATGACAATGCCTACAAGCTAAGGACAACATCCACTATCCTGACACAACGACCTCGACAACCAGTAACTAGAACCTCTATGGCATGAGAAACCAAATGCATGAAGGCATTATAACCCAAGCACCAACAAAAACTACAATGAACAATGCCCACAATGGGAAGCAAAGACTCCTACCAAGTTATCATTCACCTCTAACCATCAGGGCACACAATTATCCCCTCATATGGAATCATGTCGTCACCAGGTGATAGGCATGACAGTAACCATGGAACAACCAACATATCTATACCCTTAACCCAAGCTAAAATCAACGCGCTAGGAGATCGAATTAACTACCAACCACAAGACGACTAACCCTAACACCCAAATGACAGGCCAATAGATGCAAGGTGACAATCATCCATTAATAAAATTGTGCACTAGCCGACGGGTCCTTTCTTTCTTAAGAGACACTTTTATCAACAAAGTCTCCCGCACTGTGAAACAGATATAATTGAGTAATAATTATAAACTTTGTGTGTAGGGATTTTCTATTTTTAATCTTTATATAGTAAATGCAATAATCGGGTGTTTGCTTAACCATATATAAATAAATATAGAGAAAAGGTTTAAATAAAGAGAACAGAGTTAGACAACTAGTGATAGGTCAATGGAAAACTTGTATCTCACAAAAACTTTAGAAAATAATTGAAGAACTCCAGGTCATATCTCACAATATGTTCATCAATTTTTGCGCACACTTGTCAACATCTCTCCAATGAAATTTTAGTTTTATTAATAAAGTTAAACTTTTAACTGTGAAAAGAAAAGAAAGAAAAATAATTATCACATTACACTTTTTAAAAGTTGGTCCAAAAAGGGGATACTTTGGCATATAAGACAACTACATGTAATTAAAAGTTTATATAAAAAGGATATAATTGCATGATTGATCTAATTAAAACTTCGATATACTTACAGAACTTATAGAGCTGATACAATTACTAAAATAAAACATTGATATAATTAAACGTGGTAGAATTAAAATGTGGATAGAGTTAAAACATTGTCATGATTAAACTTGACATAACTACAGAATGATATAACTCAGAATTGCTATCAAAGTGGGTAGTAATTAAACCATTGATATACAGAAACGTTGCATGTGAATACCCAATGGTTGTTCAACTATAAAAATGTTGTCAAATACATGCAACGATGTGCTTCCATAAATATTTCAGTAACAATGTAATTAAATTTGTCTGCTATTAGATGTTATTGTATCCCTGAAGTTGTTGCCAACCATCCATATTGCTATTTATCGATAGCATTATTGAATCCAAGAAGGATCGTTCTCAACAAAGCGTAAGGTTGTCTAATCAAATTTATTGTATCTATTAATAGATCTATTACCTAGCCTATTGATAAAACTATGGATAACTATGTAGAAAAATCTTGAGTAACGCAGGTAATTTACTGTGTAGCAATCTGGGTGAAGGGCCTGGTAAAAGATAATTAAAACGCTAAAAACTTTAAAATGCTACAATATTTAAACGTTAGGTAACATGATAATCGTTATTCATGTAATCTCTATTCACATAACCTGAAATCGCTATTCACACGACAAATAATTGTTATTCATATAATGGCTATTTACATAACATATAAACGTTATTCTCATGGCGTAACATATAATCACTATTCATATGATAGTTGTTCACATAACTCCTAATCGCTATTCACATGACATAAAATATAATTGTTATTCGTATAACATAAAATCGCTATTCACATACACTAAATGTTGTTGTTTTATTATTACATAGAATACATCTAAGAAAATGATGTCAAATCTTTGTCATATAAAATATCTCACTGTGTTCCAACATGTATATAATTCATTACTAATAAATCAATAAAACCATACTAACACATTGTATAAAACGATAAGGCAAATTTAAAACTCTCGACATTGGAACTCTGCACAACAATCATTGTGTAAATTTTCATTTTAAAGGTGGATTTAAATGCTAAGAAGGATGGCTCGTTGCCCAACAATTTGGCTGCCTAGATTCGTTGTGGTTAGAGAAAATAGGTGGAGCATAAAAATTCAATGTCATACAGATGTAGGTTCATTGTGAAAGGGACGAGACTTATCATCATGTTGGAAATTATTACCCAAAAACGTTGGGAGAAATCCAAAGGAAACACTAGGATATCACAACTTAAAAACCCAAACATAAACATAATTTAAACGTTGAGATTTTTCCAATCGAGGAGCTGGGAAGTGGGATTAAAGTTGCTAAATCTAAACAGTGAATGAAAAATAGCTTCCACCCAATATGTAATCATTGTTATGGTGTAAGGGATATCGCTAGTAATAATCTATTAAATAAAGACTATCTTGATACAAATCATAAAACGTTGTCCCAAAATTTTACTGTCAAACATTAAAAATTGTCCAAGCATAGTCAAATAGGAAAAAGGGTAATCACTGACTTTACAGAGGGTAATTCACAGACAAGTAAAATGGTAAAATGTAGAGTTTATATAAAAACACATAGAGTATTAAGTTGTTCACGGAGAGGAAAGATAAACAATACACAAAATTACTCAATCACAAGAAGGTGCAACGACAATCATTCAGCCAATAATCATTCAATGCAGAGATGAGTAAGGGTAGACAGCTGGGAAAAAAGTTATCCTTTGCTCATCATCCATGCACAAAAAAGCAGGGCATTAGAATCTATAGGTCTATAAAAACTGAAGTGACGATCATCAATTTGGCTCCTAGCCGACTGCTCAGGCATGGACTGATGACCTAGGGATAAGGGTGGAAGATAAAGCACAATCTAATCATAATAATCAATAAAACCCACACAGATAAGTTACTGAAATCAGAAGTTGGGTTCGTCAAAGGAAATCCATCAGAAAATAGCAAGCAAGGGGATTACAATACCGTAGGAAAGCAGGGGAAAGATAGTGCATGGAAATGAAATCTTAAACAAGTACAGAGAACTAACATGAGTAAATTTAAATTCATTGCAAGTAACAATTAACCAGCATACCTTAGCCAAACACGATTGCTTGGTAGTTTTTGACCCGCGCGTACTCCATCCAGATTCCACTTGTCAATCGATGTGACCTCACCGGTACCTCCCAGCCAATGCTAGGGGTACTCTTCTTCCCCTTAATCCTCCTGAGCCACAAAGGATCCATGCACACTATACCAGAGAATAGCTAGCACCCATCTCACCTTGTAAGATCGAAATACCACTTGTTACTTGAGTTGGGTATCCCAACTCCCAGAAGATAAGTCAGTCAAGAAAAAAAAAATCAGTGTAACATTATGCATAAAGATCAGATCCATACTCCTCCTCCTCCATCCTTTTTATAGAGTTTTTAAGTGATTTCTTTCCTAAATTCTCATTTAAATTTTTTTTCATTATTTTAATTAACATAAAACCTCCCCCGTACACATGTCACTTATCCCCCTAAATGCACCAGAAATTAAATTCATTATTTATTTAATTATTCCTGTTTCCCTCACCCACCAAAAAGCATTCCTAAAAATGCTTGTAACATCCCGCTCTTGCGTGCACTGAGCGAACTTATTCTTTGAGGACACTTGCTTCCAAGTGATCCGGATTATTATATTATTGGTCATTTGATTATGATTGTGAGGCATTATGGATATGATTATATGTTATTTTGTGTATTTACATAGACAGGTGCTATTGAATGGGTTATGCTGAGTGTGCAAGACTTTGGACCTCAAGGATGCAGAGGCATCGATGAAACCCCTTGGACTCTGGATCGAGTCAAGGAGTGGACTATTAGGGTTTGATTGTTTTAGATATGACATATGTACATCTGATTAGATGTTATGATGAGTGATTATTATTTTGCTGACATAATTCGTTGATGATGTAGGCTGACAATAGCTTGTCGACCAAATTCACATGTGGAGTAGAGGKGTCACGCACGACAACCAGAGACTTTGATGGAGAGGTGTGGATGGCAGCCCTGCCACATCCTACTAGCACTCTCGTTGTGACTCGAACTGTAGGTTAACGATTACCTAGTTCAAGAAGACCCATGATTCCATGAGGAAAGACTGCGACAGTCGCTAATGATGATTCTAAGGGGGTGCGCAATAAGGAAGTGGCCTTATTCCTTAGAGGCCCTTAGTCTTCCATAATATCACCTGGTGGAGTATTGACTCCCGAGGTTTTTAATGTCTACCAAGTCAGTCAAGAGGAGAGTGGCACCCTTGGAGCACGTAGTGCGTCCTGAAGGGCACGCCATGCAAGGAAAATGGAAAGAGGCGAGTGGCACCCTTGGAGCATGTAGTGTGTCCTGAAGGGCACATCGTGCAAGGAAAATGGAAAGAGGCGAGTGGCACCCTTAGAGCACGTAGTGCATCCTAAAGGGAACGTCGCGCAAGGAAAACGAAAAAAGGCAAGTGGCACCCTTGGAGCACCTAGTGCGTCCTGAAGGGAACGTCGCAATTTCAACAGGTAAGTGAATAAACCTAGTTGGCCTTAAAATGAATGACGTGATAAGTAAGATTTAAAAACAAATTCCCTAATAAAAATGTCGCCCAGCCTAGGAAATTAAAATCTAGGTCTAAGTGATACTTGTGGTAAAAAAATAATAATAATCATAATTAAACATGTGACGAGAAGGGGGTAATAAATTCAATTAATTTATTAAAATCAAATTACTTTGGGGGATTAAATTTTTTTAAAAAGGAAATGATTATTTTTCTACATATGCTAATTAAATTTTATTAATTAAAAAGAGAAAGAGGTGGTTTTTCTACACTTGCTAATTTGAGTTTTAGATAAAAATGGAAAAGAGGGAAACTTAAAAGAAATGGGAAACTAAGGGAAAAAGGGGAAACATAAAGAAAAAGGGAAATGTAAGGAAAAAGTTGAATGACTAACTTATTAAGGAATCTTTCCTTTAAAACCATTAAGGTGGAAAAGATATGTTGATGACACCAATGTTCTCTGGCCCCATGGGAAAGTAGAATTACAAAAAAAAAATCAACACCTAAACAACATATTCAAATGATATTAAATTCACAATGGAACTCGAAGAGAATAATAGCATCCCCTTTCTAGACGTTCTTATCAAAAGGAAAAGTAATGGGGATCTAGGACATGTGGTTTATAGAAAGAAGACCCACACTAAAAACTATCTCCACGCTAACTCCCACCACCACCCCAACTAGAAATTAGGTGTCCTAAAAACCTTAGCCACTAGAGCCATAAGATCACCTCACCAAGACTTTTAAGAACATAGATTATAAACAAAAAGACATTAAGATTGCAATTAACAGAGCCCTAGAAAAAACCTGCGACAATACTAGCATCCCTAAAGACCAGAACCCTAATAGAGGTGCCTCCCTCCCTTACATCAAAGGAGTGACTGATAGGATAGCAAGAGTCCTCAACAAAAAAGAGATTAAAACCTCCAAACAACTTGAAACCATCAAACATAGTATGAGATCCGCCAAAGACAAACTTGACCCTCACATTGGCAAAGGAATCTACAAAATCGAGTGCCCATGTGGAAAATAATACATCGGGGAAACTGGTTGCTCCTTCTAGATTAGGATAAAAGAGCATGGAGTTGACATTAATAATGAATGCATCCGCACCTCTACCCTAGCTAAACACTCCCTTAAAACAAGACACCATGTTCACCTAGAAGACACCAAAATCCTCGCCAAAGAAAATCACCACTTTAAATGACGTATTAGAGAAGCTATTGAAATCAAAAAACATCCTAGTAACCTAAACAAAGATAGTGGGTTAGAACTAAGAGAAAACCGGTTCACTTTAATCCATAGAAACAACAATATTCATTGATAATTATTTAAACAATGGAAATCCTATTAATTGATTTTTTCATTAATAACCCCTCATAATTATAATTCCCAACCTAATAAAAACACTTATTAAATAAACAAATTAAAGAATATTAATATTGACCTATTTTATAGTTAACTTAGTTACAAATAACTTAGAACCTAGAACATAATTGATTAAAAATTTAAAATTGTATACCTTTAATTAATTAATATTTAAAATATACCCCTCAATAACATAATGAAAAACCAAAAAACTTAATAAATACCCTTTAATTAAACTCTACTACAATACCTATATCAATTAATTTTAAGATAAAAAAAACATTAAAAAGACTTAAATAACCAATAATTAAACCCTAAATACTTCCTTAATTACAATACCTAAATCTATTATTTTTAAGAATAAAACAACAAAATGGTTTAAAAAACCCTAAAATAAACCAAAATATGAAAACCTAATAAAAATTTAAAGAATTAATCTTACTAATTAAACTTCGCCGAAAATTAGTTTTTTCCCCACACCTCCAGTATTTAAATACCACCTCTTCCCTTTATTTTAACCTAGGCTCATTGTCCTGAAGATGGATCCTGATTTGGATCCGAAACATCGACAATCTATTGACAAAACTGTGGCTAATCCGATCAACACTGAAAATCCAAACCACATAAATATCATTAATCAAGAACTTTCTAAATATGAACTCAAATAGGAATTTAGTAAAGGTGTAGGTCATTTAAAATTTGTAAGGGAATATGGGGACACCAAGGAGCCATTTTAGGAATGATTTTAGGTGGGTGATGGAAATAGTAATAATTAAATAATTGATGAAATTAATTTCTGGTGCAACTAGAGGATGAGTGACATGTGTACGGGTGAGGTTTTTTCTAAATTAAATTAATGAAAATTAAATTAAATGGGAATTTGGGAAAGAAATCACTTATTAATCCTATAAAAAGGATGGAGGAGGAGGAGTATGGATCTCATATTTTATGCATAACGTTACGCTACGGAATTTTTGTCTTGACTAACTTATCTTGTGGGAGTTGTGATACCCATCTCGGGTAACGAGTGGTAGCTCGACCTTGCGAGGCAAGTTGGGTGCTAGTTGTTCCTTGGTTTAGTGTGTGTTTCCCCTTTGTGGCTCGGGGGGCTCAGGGTGAAGAAGAGTACCCCTAGCGTTGGCTGGGAGGTACTGGTGAAGTCACATCGATCAGTAAGTGGGAGATGGACGGAGCACGCGCGGGACAACGTCTCGGAGCTGTCACCTTGGGCTATAGTATGCATGCATTTATTTGAATGGTAGATTATTATGTATCTTACACTTTCATTACTATACTTATATTGTGTAAAGAAATGTGTTTTACTCAGCGTTTTTAATCGAGAACTTAAAGTCATCATAGCTTTACGCTCGCTGCTTTGAATTGATTTCCTTAGCAACCCAATCCCTGATTACTATGACTGTTCTATTTTTTTTTATTGAATATTATGTTGAGATTGTGCTTTATCTTCCATTCTTACCCCTAGATCATCAGTACATGCCTCAGCAGTTGGTCAGGAGCTGAATCGATGGTCGTCACTTTGGTGTTAATAGACCTATAGATTCTAATGCCCTGCCTTTCTGTGCGTGGAAGATGAGCGAAGGAAAAAAAATTCCCAGCCATCTACCCTTACTTATCCTTGCGTTGATTATTTTGTTGTCGAATGATTGGTCCTTGCACATTCTTGCATTGAGTATCTTTGTGTTTTTGTTGATTATCTTTGTGCTTTATTCTTGCGATTTCTTCTAATAAAACTCAGCAAAGCATACCTTGATTTGGCAATGATTTACTCTTTGTTGACTGTGTTATTAAACATGTCAATGACCGCGAATCATACCTTGATTTGGAAATGAATTTACCCTTTGATTGAATGTGAACTGAATCTTTATTACTGTGATTTTGATTCTTGGCGATTTTAAGTCAACATTATTATGGAAGTGAAAAATTTAAATAATTTTTATGATTCTCCTTGTGTGAGGAGTTTTTAATTTTCAATGAATTAAATGAATTTAGAAGCAAAAGAAAATCTTAGAAACAACCATGGAAAACAATCATAACTCTATCATAATCCTAATAACAACAAATTATTCTTGAATCTTAACCCGTTTGTTGAGTTTATGTTACTTGAAGGTTGTTATGTAGGTTAACACTTGGATGAGGTAATATACCTTGTGCTAGAATAGGTTCTTGATGGCCAGATGGTTGAGGTAAACCTAGATGGTTGCAGTCTTTAAGCCTATCTTGAGTGTAGTTACGTTGCGCAAGATTAATGATTGAAGGTTTAATAGTTTTTGCTAAATTGTTTTTAGTTAAACAGTAAATGGGTTACTTGCGCCCTTTTCCTTAAGTCAATTTTTTTATTGGGGTTGGGCACTTGGGTATAGCCCTCATGTAATTGGCAGATAATTCAATCTCCTAGCGCAAGGGGATTTGCTTGGTTTAGAGGTCTAGATAAGTGATGTTTTGCCAGGGTTACTGTCAGCCTATCGCTTGGTGACGATATGATTCCTGAGGTGGGGATCATTGCACGATCTGATGGATAATGGTGAATGATAAACTAGTGGGATTCTAGGCTTCTCAATGTGGGCGTTGTTCCTTGATTTGATTTGGTACTTGATTCTGTAACGCCTCAATGCATTGCTTTTCACATCGTGGAGGTTTCATTTACTGGACATCGATGCTGTTGTGTCGGGTGGTTGATGTTGTCCTTTATCTTGTAGGCATTGTCTTTCTTGTGTCGGGTGAGTAGTTGTTTCTAATTGTTGTTGATTATCGCATGTTTCATCCAGTTGCATGAAGTGCTAGTGTGTTGAGTCATTTTTTTCTGTTGCCTGATCTATGCGCATTGTGTTCACCATCAAGTTGTGTTGTTAATTGTTGTCGTTGATGCCTTCCTACTTCAATAAAAAAAAAAATTGTGTCACTTGTAGTCGTAACGATGGGGTCATTACATATGGTATCAGAGTGGGTTCAACCCTGTGACTGTGGATCACCATGCTTTCCACTGTAGTAAACCCTTGAGTATTAGCCTAGCACTAATTGAAAACATTAACGTGTCCATATGGCAATCTCTATTATAGGACACCACAGAGGTTCGCAATGTGGTGTCATGGAAGGAGGTGGGACACCTCCAGAAGTGCGCGCGTCATCGGAGTCTAACCCCCAAGGGGAGGAACAAGTCCTTGGGCTAGATCCGATTGTTGTAAGGGATGGGGATGGTCTGACAAGGTCCTTCAAGAGATTGTCAGAGGATTTGATTCACCATATATGTTGAGATGAGGCCATGGCACCTATACCCCTGAGGGTCCATAGTGCACCTAGCCAGTACCATTAGTATTCACCACGAACTTGAGAAGGTCAATTTTCCTGAGTTCTTGGGTGCCCCGGACGGTGCATCTGTCGAGTCATGGTTGGAGAATATGGCGAGGTGCCTGCACTTTGCAATTATACCCCCAACATGAAGGTCTACATGGCGGTCTTTCAATAGAAGGGGAGCGCTCTTCTATGATGGAAGAAACTCGTGGCCCAATTGAACATGGTCATCGAAGATGTGTCATGGGAACGGTTCTAGGAGTGGTATATTTCTGATAAATTCATTGAGCGTCAGTTGAATGAGTTCAACACCTTGCGACAGGGCGGTCATATGTTACCCGAGTATGAGGCTTGTTTTGGAGCTGCTTCTGTATGCTCCACACCAATTTACCAATAAAATTAAGGTAAAAAAGTTCGTGTTTGTCCTTAATGTTAGGATTCAGCTTCTACTTCGAGTACCAGGATTACTGCACTGAAGAAAGGGTGTTGGAATGTGGGGAGACACACTACCAGCGCGACTACCTAGTGGAGAGGACTACAACATCTAGATCAGTCGGACCCACTACCGTGGGATATTTGGGCAAGGCCCATAGGGTTCATGCAGTGGTGAATAACCACCAGTCAGAGCACCAGTCGACTGTGCTTGATATGTCAGGTATCGTCGCTGACCAGACCCTTAGTATTTTGATAGATCCCAGTGATACCAAGAGTTTCATTTCAAGTGCAGTGCTAAAAATAATTAAGGTAAAGGCAGTCGAACTAGATTAATTTAGATTTGTAGAGATGGCTTCAAGAGCCAAATAGAAGGTTGGAGGGAATATTACGGGCTGTAGCCTTAATCTGGGAGAGTTGTTCACCAAGTCCAAACTATACGTCACAATCTTAGGATCTTATGACATCGTGATCGATATGGACTGGTTGGAATCGCATGAGGTGATACTCAACTGTAAGATGAAACGGTTGATCTAGATCAATGATGAGGGTCAAAGATGCATGATTGTAGGTTGGAACCAGGGAGTTTCCTTGAGGTTCATCTCTTCCTTGTAGCTATAGAAGAGCATGAGAAAGGGGAGTAAGATTTATGTGATCCTTGCGTTAAACGAGAAGGGAGTAGCAGAAGGCCTAGAACACCTTCCTATGGTGAGAGACTTTGTAGACATATTCCCGGAGGAGTTACTTGGGATGTCCCCGAAGAGGGAATTGGAATTTACCATAGACCTAAAATCAAGGACTGAACCAATAGCAAGAACACCTTATCGGATGTTGACCCCAGAGTTACAAGAGTTGAGAATGTAACTGAAGGATTTGTTGGACCTGGGACTGATATGTCCTAGTGTGTCACTATGGGGTGCACCTGTTATATTCATGCAAAAGAAGTATGGGTCATGGAGACTCTGCATTGACTACCATCAATTGAACAAGGAAACGATCAAGAATCAATATCTATTGACAAGGATTGATTATCTGTTTGATCAGATGAAGGGTGCAATAGTGTTTTCAATATCAACTTGAAATTAGGGTATCACCAGTTACAGATCAAGGAGGATGATGTCCCTAAGACCACATTTAAGACGAGGTTTGGACATTACAAGTTTATTTTTTTACCATTTGGATTGACGAACTCCCCAAGGGTATTTATGATTTTGATGAATGGGGTGTTCTGTGAGTACTTGGACAAGTTCATCCAAGTATTTATTGACATTATTTTAATTTACTCTTGAATGATGGAGGAGCATGACGAGAACTTGCGCTTGGTACTACAGTGTCTGTGAGAGCACAAATTGTATGGGAAATTGTCCAAATGCTCATTTTATCAATTGAAGGTTCACTACTTAGGGAATTTCATCTCCGACGAAGGTATCGCCATGGATCCAACAAAGGTCGAGGCTATTATGGAATGGTCTGCACCGATGAATGTCCTGGAAGTGCCTAGCTTCATGGGTTTAGTGGGATATTATCAACAATTGGTTGAGGATTTTTCGAAGATAGCAAATCTGATTGTGGAATTGTAGAAGAAGAACAAGAAGTTTGTTTGGACTGAGAAATGCGCAGAAGCATTTTGGAGGCTTAAGGAGCTATTGACGATAGTACCATTACTAGGTCCCTGACATGGACGTAGACTTCTTGGTATGCACTGATGCATCCAAGGAAGTCTTAGGTGGGGTCTTGATGCAAGACAGTTGAGTGATCGCATCCATCTCGAGAAAGTCAAGAAGACAAGAGGAGAACTATGCAACACATGATTTGGATTGGTTAACCATTGTTTATTCCCTGAGAGTTTGGAGACATTACCTTATTGGATGAAAATTCAAACTAAAAATGGACCACTATGGACTACATCACATATTTATGAAAAGTGACTTGAATGCACGTCAATGATGTTGGTCGTAATTGCTCAGTGACTACGATTTTGAGATTACTTACATAAAGGGAATAGTGAACAGAGTGGCTAATGTGTTGAGTCAGAGACCGCACATATTTTCGATGATGCCTCTTCAGATGAATCTACGTGAAAATATTCTAACTTTACAGTGTGAAGATGAATGGTACAAAGAGGTCGAGTATTTTATCAGACAGAACACCATGAGGGTACCAAGTTTTGCAGGATTTACATGGGCCGATGACGGATTGTTGAGATTTAACAATCAAATTTACGTACCACTGAATGATAAGTTGAGGATTTTGATCCTAAATGAGGCACACAGAGCAGTGTACATGGCTCACCTAAGAGTCATAAAGATGAGGGAAAACCTTAAACCCTTATTCTTTTGGAAATGAATGAAGGCAGACATAGTCAACTATGTGGCCAGATGTCTAGAATGTCAACACGTGAAGGCTAAACATAGACATCCAATAGGATTAACGCAACCACACACTATTCTAGAATCGAAATGGGAGGTCATTCGATGGATTTCATTGTTGGATTGCCACTGACGACAAGGAGACACAACTCGATTTTTGTGGTAGTCGACACTCTGACCAAGAGTGATCATTTTATTCCTATGCGTACGACGTATCAGGCACCTGACTTAGCTAGAGATTTCATCAGCGAGATTGTGAGGCTGCATGGTGTTCCTATGAGGATTATATCTGATCGAGGATCGTGTTTACTGGATGATTTTGGACTAGTTTCCAAGAGGCCTTGGGAACCCGACTTAACTTTAGTGTTGTGTATCATCTGGAGACAGATGGGTAGACTGAATGAACAAAACAAATCTTGGAGGACATGTTGTGCATGTACGTGATGCACTAACAGAAGCGTTGGGAGGAATTCTTGCCACTAATATAATTTGCATATAACAAGAGTTATCAAAGAATCATTAAGATGGCGCCTTTCAAGTTTCTTTACAGGAAATCATGTCAGACGCCTTTGAGTTGGTATTGACTTGAGGATAGAGTCCTGGTGGGACCAAAAGCGATCCAAGAAAAGGAATATCAAATGAAAAAAATAAGACAAAGGATCAAAGAAGCGCAGGATAGGCAAAAGAGTTACGTTGATGCACACCGTGTCAACCGTAGTTACGAAGTTGGCGATTGAGTCTTCTTGTGGGTGAAACCGCATATGCATTCGATCAAGTTTGGAAAGGGCTAAAATCTCTCCTAGGTTCATGAGACCTTTTGATATTGTGGAAAGGAAGGGGCCCGTGGCCTATAGACTAGTCTTGCCTGATTCTTTGAGGTGTATGCATGATGTTTTTCACGTATCTATTTTGAGACATTATATTAGTGATCCTACACATGTTATTGACATGAGTTCCTTGCAGGTATCAAACAAGAGTGCACTCACGGTTGAGCCGATCAACATCCTGTATCATCACATTCGACAGCTATGGTGTCGAACAGTAGATCATGTCAAGGTCCAGTGGGACAACTATAGTCCGTACTCGGTGACCTAGGAGGACTCATATGATATGCACCAACAGTTTCCATTTTTGTTTGATAGATAAACCTATGATACTGTGATACACATTATTTCGTCACTTATATAATATGAAACTTAAAGACAAAGTTTATACCAAGAGGGGTTGTATGTAACATCCCTCTCTTGTGCGCACTGAGTAAACTTATTCTTTGAGAACACTTTCTTGCAAGCGATCCGTATTATTATACTATTGGTTGTTGATTATGATTATGAGGAATTATGGATATGATTATATGTTATTTTGTTTATTTACATAGACAGGTGCTATTGACTGGGTTCTTCTGAGTTTGCATGACTTTGGACCTCGAGGATGCAGAGGCATCGATGAAACCCCTTGGACTCTGGATCGAGTCAGGGAGTGGACTACTGGGGTTTGACTGTTTTAGATATGACATATGTACATCTGATTATATTTTATGATGAGTTATTATTATTTTTTTGATATGATTCATTGATGATGCAGGATGATGATAGCTTTTCAACCAGACTCACATGTGGAGTAGAGGGGTCACAGATGACAACCAGAGATTTTGAGGGAGAGGTGTGGACAGTATCCCTACCACAACCTACTAGTACTCTCGTCGTGGCTCAAACTATAGGTTAATGATTACCTAGTTCGAGAAGACCCACAATGTCATGAGGGTAGACTGCGACAGTCACTCATGATGATTCTAAGGGTGTGTGAAATAAGGCAAGGGACTTATTCCTTAGAGGCCCTTAGTTTTCCACAAGATCACCTAGCGGAGTATTGACTCCAGGTGTTTTGATGTCTACCAAGTTATTCAAAAGGAGAGTGGAACCCTTGGAGCATGTAGTATGTCCTTGTTATTTGACTAATCGGTAGGTGCGGACACTAATAGATCTCCCTAGATCCACCTAGATCTAGAACAAAATAGGACAGGACATAACTCTTTCCCTAAGTTATGACCATTGAATTAGCTAGTAGGGAGGAACAAGTGGCATACCTTTGTATCGCTTCCTAGGGTCTCTATTGCTCTCACTTCACTCCAGTGCTCTCGTGAGGTCAAGACCAAGACAACACAAACCAACCAAAGTGAAGATAGCAAAATATATTCAATCGTCAACTTATGGGTATGATCCAGGAATTACACAATAAAGTAAGAATGACTTTATGGGAAAAGGACATGTTTCTGTATCATATTAATCGAAAGTAAAAGATACAACTCGATCACCTTGATGTCGCAAGCTTCCTTTCGGTGGCTCTTGGTTCCAACACACACACTTGCTTGATCCTTGTATGAAGAAGTTCCAATTCTTCTTGATAGACTTGCTAGAGTCTCCAAGCTCTTGTTCAAGCTAGGTCCTTCACACAATTCCTTCACCAATTCTCCAATTAATCTTACTTAACCTTTTCCATGAGAATCCCATCAATATATAGAAGAGGATGAGATGGTTACTTAGATGAAAATGATCCCATAAAATCAGGGAAACCAATAACATGATAACCATTCGAATATCAACCCTTTCTCTAGAAGATTCCCTTCTATAAACATCGATACTTCAGATTTTTCCAAGCTTGAGAAAAAGTTCTCACCCTAGAAATATAGCACAGTGCGAGAAGTCTGCACCCTAGCTCAAGCTAGCCTGCGAAAATGGGTCATTCTCGCACCCTAGGATATAAGCAACCTGCGAACTCTCTTCAAAAATATGTTTTCTGGGAAGATATGAATGTCACTTTTCTCAGGAGAAAGTTCTTATTAGGATCTTAAGTACACCATCATCATTACACCATCAAGATGACCAAAGTCATGGGTAACAGTCCTAAAGAGCACGTCACACAAGGAAAATGGAAAGAGGCAAGTGGCACCCTTGGAACACATAGTGCATCCTGAAGGCGTCACACAAGGAAAATGGAAAGCGACAAGTGGAGCCCTTGGAGCACGTAGTGCATCCTAAAGGGAACATTGCGCAAGGAAAAAGGAGAGTGGCACCCTTGGAGCACCTAGTGCATCTTGAAGGGCACGTCGCGATTTCAATGGGTAAGTGAATAAACCTAGTCGACCTTAAAATGAATGATGTGATACGTAAGATTTAAAAACAAATTCTATAATAAAAATGTCACCCAGCCTAGGAAATTAAAATCTAGGTCTAAGTGATACTTGTGGTAAAAAAAAATAATAATCATAATTAAACATGTGACTAGAAGGGGGTAAGAAATTCAAATAATTTATTAAAATCAAATTACTTTGGGGGATTAAATTTTAAAAAAAAAAGGAAATGATTGTTTTTCTACATATGCTAATTAAATTTTATTAATTAAAAAGAGAAAGAGGTGGTTTTTATACACTTGCTAATTTGAGTTTTAGATAAAAAGGGAAAAGAGGGAAACTTAAAAGAAATAGGAAACTAAAGGAAAAAGGAGAAAACATAAAGAAAAAGGGAAACGTAAGGAAAAAGATGAATGTCTAACTTAGTAGGAAATCTTGCCTTTAAGAACTTTCTAATTATGAACTCAACTAGGAATTTAGTAAAGGCGTAAGTCATTTAAAATGTGTAAGGGAATATGGGGACACCAAGGAGCGATTTTAGGAATGTTTTTAGGTGGGTGAGGGAAATAGGAATAATTAAATAATTAATGAAATTAATTTCTGGTGCAACTAGGGGTATGGGTGACATGTGTACGAGGGAGGTTTTTTCTGAATTAAATTAATGAAAATTAAATTAAATGGCAATTTGTGAAAGAAATCACTTAGAAATCCTATAAAAAGGATGGAGGAGGAGGAGTATGGATCTCATATTTTATGTGTAACGTTACGCTATGGAATTTTTGTCTTGACTGACTTATCTTGTGGGAGTTGGGATACCCATCTTGGATAACGCATTGTAGGTTGACCTTGTGAGGCGAGTTGGGTGCTATTTGTTCCCTGGTTTAGTGTGTGTGGCCCCTTTTTGGCATGGGGGGCTCACGGGGAAAAAGAGTACCCCTAGCGTTGGCTAGGAGGTACCAGTGAAGTCACATCGATCGGTAAGCAGGAGATGGACAGAGTGCACGGGGGACAACGTATCAGAGTTGTCACCTTGTGCTACGGTACGTATGCATTTATTTGAATGGTATATTATTATTTTTCTTATACTTTCATTATTGTAATTCTATTGTGTAAAGAAATGTGTTTTACTGAGCATTTTTAATCGAGAACTTAAAGTCATCATAGCTTTATGCTTACTGCTTTGAATTGATCTCCTTGGCAACCCGATCCATGATTGCTATGACTGTTCTATATTGTTTTATTGAATATTATGTTGATATTTTTCTTTATCTTCCGTCCTTATCCCTAGATCATCATTCCATGCATGAGAAGTCGACCAAGAGCCGAATCGATGGTCGATACTTCGGTGTTAATAGACCTATAGATTCTAATGCCCTTCTTTTCTGTGCGTGGATGATGAGCGAAGGAAAAATTTTTCCCAGCCATCTTGTTGATACTGAGAGGGGGGTGAATTAGTATCAAGTAAAATTTAAAACCTTTTTCAACTTATACTTAAACCATTCAACTATATCCAATGAGCAATTAACAATAGTATAAGAGTTACACCAATACACCATAATACATCATGCACAATATATGAGAAATAATTAATAGTTTATTGTTCAAGGGAAGTAATGACTTCCAAAGGTAGCTACAACTTCCAAATGTAGAGGGAGGAATAA
>JZKD02S2119035.1:129530-157934 GCA_000966675.3 Picea glauca
ATCTTCAAAAATTAATTTCTCCTCAACCATGAGGATCCACGTGACGTGCCACATACCACCGGAAACAACATGATGTATACTATCCATTCATGGGTGTTGTATATGCATGTGCATTTTCTGTCATCTCCAAATACCTTTATCAATCTTGTGGTCCAAAACCCATGACTAAGGTTGACATCAATGACAACAACCAATCTTCCAACACATCTACCCTTACTTATCCTTGCATTGATTTTTTCGTTGCCAAATGATTGGTCCTTGTGCCTTCTTGCGCTGAGTATCTCTATGTTTTGATTGATTATCTCTACGCTTTATTCTAGTGATTTCTTATGATAAAACTCAATGAATCAAACCTTGATTTGGCAACGATTTACTCTTTGTTGATTGCATTATTAAACCTGTGAATGACCGTGAATCATACCTTGATTTGGAAATGAATTTAACCTTTGATTGAATGCGAACTAAATCTTTATTACTACGATTTTGATTCTGGGCGATTTAACCTTGGCGATTTTAAGTCAACATTATTATGGAAGTGATATATGTTTTAAATTCCTGCTAAATTCTTTTGTTAATCCTTTTAAAAATAGTGAATTTAATGACAGCGTTTTACTATGCTATGTAAGGATGAATATTAAATAGCTAAATTAATATGCGATTTAATCCTTTTAAAGACTCATTTAATCCTTTTGAATCCTTTTTAAATCGTTTTGATATGCATCTTAATCCGTTTTAATCCTTTTTATTATGTGTTTTTGATAATGCAAATTAATATGTGCTTTAATCATTTTAAAACTAGCGAATTTAATGCCAACATTTTAATATGATAAATATTAAATAGGCCGTGTAAAATAGTGAATTGTATAGTTGTTGACAACGAAATTATATCCTTGTCGACAGCAAATTCTATAGACGATGACAGCAAATGGTATAGATGTGGTTGTGTATGGTGTTGATAGCGATGTACATCAATCCCGTGACAGTAAATAATGTGTGTTAATAATATTGTGTGTTAATAATTCATAGGCAATGATTTTCAATTATGAAGGCCAATCATATAGCAAATTTATTCCAGACGTACGGTATTAATGAAGTTTAACAGTAAACGTTGACAGCATTATGGTAGCATTAAACTTTGGACAACGATTCCATTATTTTATACATTATTACTATTTTTATAGTCAGTGATTTCATCCAACACTAATTTATACCGCATTACATGGTAGCATTGTTACATAGCCATTTACAACGATGTGTTATGGTAGCATTATGACAGCAACGAATTAATATGTTAACATATAGAGATCTTGTGTTAAAGTGTTAATTTGTTATTCAGTGATGTAATGTTAGCTAGTGTTTCCCATAAGTTTGTATAGGTGAAGGACAACATTGTACATGTAGCGGTTCTATATACAGGTATGTTGGAAGCGAATTTATTTGCTTCTATCCATTTTTATATCAACTTTTATTTGCTATGACAATCCTGGAATTGTGTGTATCAGTCTGGTAGTTACATTAATATTTTTTTCAGAAATGATATCCGTTTTTATATCAACTTTTAATTTCTATGACAGTCCTGGAATTGCGTGTATTAGTCTGGTAGTTACATCAACATTTTTCCAGAATTTATATCCGTTTTGTATCAATGTTTTAATTGTGGTTTAGTTCTGTAATGGCGGGTAGCGGTTCATTTTATCAATGACTTACTCCTTTATATGTTGGTCTCTTATGTTGGTAAATTGTTGTTCCATGATCCATGGTACTCTTGATATATGGACATAAAGCCTGTTGACCTATAAAAAAAAAAAACAATAAGTATCCATTTGAATAATGTAAGCACAACAATTTATCCGCACTCGCCAATCCATCTGTACATTTATGAGTGCAACCTTAAAATATATATTTGTATATATAAAAACATCTATCAACAAACCCTTTTTATTAATACTTGTTGCCCATTTAGTTTATGTATAATTAATAAGGGAGGAGAAAAATTTAAATAATTTTTATGATTCTCCTTATGTGAGGATTTTTTAATTTTCAATGAATTAAATGAATTTAGAAGAAAAGAAAATCTTAGAAACAACCATGGAAAACAATCATAACTCTATCATAATCCTAATAACAACAAATGATTATTGAATCTTAACTCGTTTGTTGAGTTTATGTTACTTGAAGATTGTTATGTAGGTTAACACTTGGATGAGTTAAGATACCTTGTGCTAGAATAGGTTCTTGATGGCCAGATGGTTGAGGTACGCCTAGATGGTTGCAGTCTTTAAGCCTATCTTGAGTGTAGTTACGTTGTGCAAGATTAATGGTTGAAGGTTTAATAGTTTTTTCTTACTTGTTTTTAGTTAAACAATAAATGGGTTACTTGCACCCTTTGCCTTAAGTCAATTTGTGTATTGGGGTTGGGTGGTTGGGTATAGCCCTCATGTAATTGGAAAATAATTCGGTCTCCTAGCACAAGGGGGTTTTCTTGGTTTAGAGGTCTAGATAACGGATGTTACGCCAGGGTTACTGTCATTCCTATCGCCTGGTGATGACATGATTCCTGAGGAGGGGATCCTTGTGCAACCTGATGGATAATGGTGAATGATAACCTAATCAGAGTCTGGTATTCCCGACATGGGTGTTGTTCGTTGATTTGATTTGGTACTTTATTCTGTAACACCTCAATGCATTGGTTTGTGCATTATGGAGGTTTCATTTACTGGATGTCGAAGTCATAGTGTCGGGTGGTTGATGTTGTCCTTTATCTTGTAGGTGTTGTCTTGCTTGTGTCGGGTGGGCAGTCATTTCTAACTATCATTCATTATCGCATGTTTTGTCCAGTTGCACGATGTGCTAGTGTGTTGAGTCATTGTTCTAAGTTTCTTGATCTACGTGTGTTGTGTTCGTCGTCAAGTTGTGTTGTTAATTGTTGTCGTTGATGCCTTCCTGCTTCAATAAAAAAAAAAATGTGTAACTTGTAGTCGTAACGATGGGTTCGTTACAATGCTCCTTGGTGTCCCAATATTCCCTTACACATTTTAAATGACTTACACCTTTACTAAATTCCTAGTTGAGTTCATAATTAGAAAGTTCTTAAAGGAAAGATTCCTTACTAAGTTAGACATTCAGATTTTTCCTTATGTTTCCCTTTTTCTTTATGTTTCCCCCTTTTTCCCTTAGTTTTCTATTTCTTTTAAGTTTCCCTCTTTTCCCTTTTTAACTAAGACTCAAATTAGCAAGTGTAGAAAAACCACCTTTTCCCCCTTTTTCTTTTTAATTAATAAAATTTAATTAGCATATGTAGATGAAACAATCATTTCCCTTTTAAAATTTTAGTCCCCCAATATAATTTGATTTTAATAAATTAATTGGATTTCTTACCCCCTTCTCGTCACATGTTTAATTATGATTATTATTTTTTACCACAAGTGTCACTTAGACCTAGATTTTAATTTCACTAGGTTGGGCAACATTTTTATTAGGGAAAAAAATGTTTTTAAATCTTACTTGTCACATTATTCATTCTAAGTCCATCTAGGTTTATTCACTTACCAGTTAAAAACATGATATGCCCTTCAGAACGCACTAGGTGTTCCAAGGGTGCCACTTGCCGCCTTATGTTTTCCTTGTGCAACGTGCCCTTCATCACGCACTACGTGCTCCAAGGGTGCCACTCGCCTCTTGACTGACTTGGTAGACATCAAAAACCCCTGGAGTCAATACTTCACCAGGTGATCTTGTGGGAGACTAAGGGCCTCTAAGGAATAAGGCCCCTGCCTTATTGAGTGCCCCTTACAATCATCATGAGCGAGTGTCACGGTCTGCCCTCACAGCATCGTGGGTCTTCTCAAATTGGGTAATCATTAACCTACAGTTCGAGCCACGGAGGGAGTTCTAGTAGGCTGAGGCAGGGCTACTGTCCACACCTCTCCCTCAAGTCTCTGGTTGTCGTGTGTGACCCCTCTACTCCACATGTGAGTCTAGTCGGCAAGTTATCATCAGCCTACATCATCAACAAATCATGTCAGCAATAATAATCAATCATCATAACATCTAATCAGATGTACATATGTCATATCAATAACAATCAAACCCCAATAGTCCACTCCCTGACTCGATTTGGAATCCAAGAGGTTTCATCGATGCCTCTGCATCCTCGAGGTCCAAGGTCCTGCACACTCACAAGAACCCAGTCAATAGCACATGTCTATGTAAATACACAAAATAACATATCATCATATCCATAATGCCTCGTAATCATAATCAAATAGCCAATAGTATAATAATTTGGATCACTTGCAAGCAAGTGTCCTCAAAGAATAAGTTCACTCAGTGTGAGAAAAAGCGGGATGTTACATGTAGATGTGAGTTCTAGGTGCGTTTGTTCTGGTGAATGGATTATTATTCTTGTCTTAACTCCTGCATCTTTATTTCCGATAATCTGATCTGAAGGATGATTCTTCTGTACTCGTCTGCTAGGTGTCTTTGGAGGCACTTGCTGAACTTTCTCTTTTGTTTCTGTCAGATCCTCTTCATCTTCGCCTTCTATTTTTTCATCTTTTGTTTCTTATTCATAAAGTTGTTCCATTGATTCATTTTCTTCTTCCTTTAATTCTTGTCTACCTGTTTCATCAATTTTTATGTTGATTCTTTCCACAACTTTGTTCAATCTCAGATTGTAACACTTGTGTGTTTTCCTTGTACTTGAGTAACCAACAAGTACTCTTTTGTCCATACGAGAGTCAAAATTTCCCATTCCGTCATCTTCTCTTTTGATGTAGCATTTTCTTCCAAAAACTCTGAAGTGCTTCACATTTGTTGGTCTTCCTTTCCATAGCTTGTAGGGATTTTTGTCAGTGTTGGTTCTGAGCATTACTCTATTTAAAATGTGAACTATTGTATGCATTTCCTGTGTCCAAAAGATATCTGTCAATTTGGAATCCATTAGCATTGTTCGTGCCATTTCATGTACTATCATGTCCTTTCATTTAACAACTCCATTCTATTGAGGTGTCCTAGCAAAGGAGAATTGCCTTTTTATTCCATGATTGCTGCAGTAGTCCATAAATTCCTTTGAACTGAACTCTCCTCCATTATCAGATCTGAAGCATTTGATTTTTGAATCCATTTCATTTTCAACCATTTCCTTGTAGATCTTGAAGTTTTCAAAAGATTCTGACTTATTCTTGAGAAAGCAAAGTGCATTCATTCTTATATAATCATCAACTACTAACATAAAGCATGTCTCACCTTTTAAACCCTTTATTGTAGTTGGTCCAAATAGATCAGTATGCACAATTTCCAGTGGTCTTGTCATTGAATATTCCTTTGATTTGAATATGGTCTTTGTTTTCTTTCCTTGTTGATAATGCTTGCATAAAGTGTTGGTTGGTTTCATGATCTGGGGCATTTCTCTGACTGCTTCTCTTTTGTTTACTTTGACAAGGTTATCAAAATGTATGTGACACATTCTTTTTTGCCATAGACAAATTTCATCTTCCTTTCCTAGACAACACTTTTCATTTCCAATTTCACTTAACACATATATGTTGCTTGAAGTTCTCGCAGCTGTAGCAATCAATTTTTCTGAACTTTCTTTTCTTATCTCACACTTTTGTGAATTGAAAGTAACTTTATGACCTTGGTCACACATTTGACCCACACTTAGAATATTATGTTTCATATATTCTACTAGTAGAACATTTTCTACCTTGGTATTCTTGTTCTCAATTGATCTGATTGTACCTTTTCCAATGATTTTAGCTGAATCATAATTTCTGAAGGAGACTGATCCATCTCTTTCCTTTATTAATGTAAGAAACATGTCTCTATCACCTGTCATGTGTTTTGAACAGCCACTGTCAACAAACCAACCATGTTTCTTCTTCTTATCTTGTAGAGCGAGTGTGCATTCTTCGTTGTTGTATTGATTCTTCTTTCTTATCCATGTCATTTTCTGAGGTTCCTGTATGTGATCGTTGTTGTTCTTTTGTGGTTCTCTAGGATGGATTTTCATTCTACAATCTTTGGCCATGTGTACAAAGTTGTTACACTTGTAGCATTCCAATTCAGTTCTCAATGATTCAAACCTATTGTAACTTCTTCTCCATGTTTCACTAGGCCTTCTTGGATAGCCCTTTTGTGTATGACTTTCAAAGTTGTTTATGTTCCTGTTGTTAGCTCTACAATTCATAGCTTTATGTCCAAAATTACTACATGCATAACATAAACCAAAAAAGATAGTTTGATACCTAGGAGTTGAAGATAATATGAAAGGAGGTGCACTTATGAATCCTTCTTCTTCATGAGACATATATGTTTCTGTCGGTCATTGATTCTGAAATCTAAACCTTCTCGGTGGAGGAGTGTCCCTGTAATTTTCTCTATAGACATTCCTATCCCCTTTGATTGTTTCTGCATAGATTTTTGGATATGTTTCTTGTTTTGTTGTTTTGGAGCTTGATCCCTTTTCTGTTTGATTGTATCCAAGTCTGAACTTGTCATGATTAGGCCTTTGACTACTAATAATTTCATTCAAAACTTTTGAGTTGTTCTGCATATTTTTCTTTTGAAGATCTTTTCTTAATGTGACAATTTTTGCTTCCAAATTTTCAATGATCATGTCTCTTCCTTCTAGTTTTTCTTTGAGTGCTTATTCAATTCTTTTATCTTCTTCAATTTGAACCTTCAATTTTGTGATCATTTGTTCAAATTCTTGAGTGTCTTCTTTCTTGTCTAGTTCCGCTTGTAGCTTCTTGTTTTTCCTCTTTTCTCTTCTAATAACTTCTATGGCACTCAACAATTACTCTCGGTAGTCAACTTCTGCCTCTTCAATTTCTTCTTTGACTTATTCATATTCTTCTTCAGAGTCTTCTTTATTAGAATCTTCTACTTCCATGAATAGAACTTTTTATGTCTCACTGTCACTGACTTCATCTTCATCTGATGATGAGATGTCTTCGTTGGTGCATAATTTTTTCTTGAAAACTTTTTTTGTGGTTCTTTTGCCTTTATATGTTTGTTTTTTTTTTGAGTAACCTTCATCATTTCTCTTTTTCTTATGAAGACATTTGTTAGAAAAATGACCAATAACATCAAAATTAAAACAAATTAAAGGAAGCTTACCTCTATACCTGTCGTCGGTTCCCTTGTCAAGACTTTTGACAAAGTTGGCCACTTCTTCATCATCTTCCGAGATGTCACTATTGCTACTATGTTATTTTTATTGTTTCTTTTCCTTTTTATTTGATCTTTTGGATGCTTTGAAGGATGCTTCTTTCACATATAGATTTTCTTGTTCAGTTATCATTTCATATGCTGTGAATATTCCATGTAGTTCGTCCATGCTTATTGAGTTTAGATCTGCTCTTTCTTCTAGTGTTGATATCTTAGGGTCAAATCTCATAGGAAGAGATCATCGTACCTTTTGAACAATTACAGATTTGTTGATTTCTTCTCTCAATCACATGATTGCATTTACTGTGTCATCGACTCATAATAAGTAAGCTGCAATATTTTCATCTTCCTTCATCTTTAGTTGTTTGAACTGACCTCTATAAGTTTGAAGCTTTAATGATTTGACTTTTGAATCTCCCTCATAAATATTTCGAGGTTTGTCCCAAATCTCTTTAGCGGATTTACAATGTGCAACTTTGGTGAACATTGTTTCACCAAGACCATTTAGAAGTGCATTTGTGCCTTTGGAATTATTCTGACCAAGTTTCACTACTTTGTCATTTGTTGGCAGAACTACTAGTATTGTGTATCCATCTACAATTGATTTCCTAATTTCAAATCCTTGTGCCTGTACATATGTCTTCATCCTTATGCTCCAAAATGCATACTTTTGTCCATCAAACTATGGTATTCCACTTTTATACAAGTTGTTTCTCTCCATGATCTACCTTTCAGTGGTTAAACTGATTTCTGAAGGAACCGGCTCTGATACCAATTGTTGGATTACTGAGAGGGGGTGTGAATTAGTAAGAGAGAAATTTAATCCTTTTTAACCATATAATCCAAGTGTTATATCAATGTAGCATTATCATCCATTAACTGCAGAGTAAATAAACAATGAACAAATGAACAATCATACACATACATAGTACACCATTGTTTTACGTGGAAACCCAAAGCGGGAGAAAACCACGAAATGTTTTTTCTTATATGTCTTGAAGAATCACATTCATTGGAAGCACCAACTTCTTTTGTTTTCCAGCTGCAACCGGAAGAAGGTTCCAACCCCCTAGTTTCTTAGGCTATAACCTAAGGGAAGCTCTAACTCCCCAATTCTTTGGTTGCAACCAGAAGGAGGATACAACCCCCTATGTTCTCCAGCTACAACCAGAAGGTGGCTACAACTACTTTTCCTTTCCTTGTCCAACCACCCTAACGTATAAGTAGAATGATGGAACCAGTGTCACACTATCACTATGATATATACCAATGTACAACTCTATCAACCTGTACCACTAACCTGCATCCAACCTGTACAACTACCCTGTAATCAATCTATACCTGAACTAAACATGTATCAACAAAAATACAATAGGTACGCAACTTGTAGTGTTGTACCACGCATATGTACGCGCCCTATCTATTATTTAGACCACATATGTATGTGACCAAACTGTTATGCAGCCTGTGTATGCCTTCTAAAAACTAGGGTTTCCTTTCTCTTGAAAAGTTCTGACCCTCTCTAACTTCTTTCACATAGATATGTAACCTGTCATTGTATCGAGACTATATATGTACCTTATTCTCACATCCACTTTACCCAAAATCTCTATATCTCTCTCTAGTCATGTGCCATATAAATGTGTGTAATCATAAACAAGTATAATATCCCTCACATGATCGAGACTTCAAACCCTTTATGATATTCAGCCTCTCAATACATCAACCAATACAATTTCTCAGCCATATACCACAAAAACCCTTATCCATATGCCAAGAAATACAAGATGTGCCTCAACAAGAAGTATCAATGATAAATATACCAGCACTGTATTTCTATAGATCTGACTTATACAGAAGATCCCATGCAGCCACTAGTCTTTCTAGGGAGAATCCTCAAATCTCCATAACTATTTCTCGTGCATACATCAAAATCCAACTATTCATAGAAAAAAGACATACCTTTTGAACCAATGGATAGATCTGATGTATCTGAGCACTGTAGACCTTCCTGGGAGCTTGATCTCAGAATCTAGAACCTTTGCATATTCATCTTCTCAAGTTTCCATGGCTTTACCAACATGTACGCACCCTAATACATTGTCAGCATGCGTACGTACACACCCTAATACATTGTCAGCTCGCGTACACCTCAGTTTGTATGCACCCAAATACAATGTCAGCCCACATACGCCTCAGAAAATAGGGTTTTTTTAGTATTCGTTGTAATTCCAAGAATTTCATCATCAACCCTTCGTACTACCTCAGAATTTCGCAACTTCACATGTATCAATGAGTACTTGCAATAAGCCTCACACAACAAATGATATTCAATGTGTTCAAGTGTGTTTTAAATGAGAGAGCCTTGCCTCTTATTTATACTTTCATGTAACATCCCACTTTCCTTATTTTAGGGATTTATCCATTAACTTTATTATTTAAATAATTTCTTTTGCAAACACTTTGACTTTTTGGGGCTTCTAGATGACTCATGAGGGTCCTCCAACTTCACATGGCCATAACTCTCTAACCGTGAGGAGTTATGTGACGTTCCACATACCACCAGAAATGGCATGACAAGAACTATCCATTTAGGATAGTTTCACTGACAAATTCACGGACCTTCATCTTAGTATTCCACAATTAGGCATGGGTTCTCTAACCATACTTCTAGGATAACTCAATCCACAAAGCGTCTTCCCATGAGGGATTTCACCATAAGGGGACCACTTTAGAGTTCATCCATTTGTATTTCTTATCAACCATGAGAATACAATAATGAGTCATCTTTACATCAAACAAACTTGGGTCCATTACCCAAACCTTTGTTCTACCGAAATTTGCTATCGAACTTTCTTCAAGGGTTGAGATCAATGACAACCAACCTTAATCAATAATATCCCCCTTTGGCATTGATGGAAACACTCTAATGAATATTGAATTCATATCACTCATGCTCCCCCTGGAGCCATTTCTCTGTCCTCTGCATCTATGTGACCATTGATCCCATTGGAATCCTACCTCTGTCTTATGCATATGATAAATCTCTCCCCCTTTTTCATCGATGGAAAAGGTATCATTCCATCCGGGGTTGCTCCCCCTAACCAAATTGTCCTCTTTATGGTGCTTCCTTGTGTACATCTAAGGCATATAAGATAATCATTCAAAAGAATTCATTGTTTAGTAAAAATAACTCCAACTCTCTGGCGAAGATACTCAAAGGCTTCCCGTGGAAGTGGTTTTCTAAAGATGTTTGCCACTTGTTCTTTTGTTCCCACATGCTCAACTTTAATGTTCTTTTCTGCAACATGTTCCCATAGAAAATGATACTTGATTGGAATGTTCTTCGTCTTAGAGTGTATCACTAGGTTCTTTGAGATACTGGTGGTGCTTATATTATCACAATAGATTGGAATGGGCTCATCATACTCAACCTATATATCTGTCAAGGTTTGTTTCATCCAAAGAACCTGTGTACAACATGTTGTTGCTGCAATATACTCTGCCTCGGTTGTAGATAGAGATATTGATGATTGTTTCTTGCTTAGCCATGATACTAAACACTCACCCAAGTAGAACGTTGCTCCACTGGTGCTTCATTGATCATCAATACAACCTGCCCAATCTTCATCTATGTAGGCAATAAGTGATAGATCCTTTCCTTTTGGATACCATAATCCAAACTCTTTTATTTCTTTGAGATATCTGAAAATCCTCTTCACTGCTAATACATGTGATTCCTTTGGTGCTGCTTGAAATCGTGCCACCTGTCCAACTGCCTGCATTACATCTAGTCTGGATGTTGTCACATATAATTGGCTACCAATCATTAACATGTATTTCCTCTGATCTGTAGACTTTGAGTCAACATATTTGCTCAACTTGCAACTGGTTTGCATGGGAGTGATAACTGGTTTGAAATATTCCATTTCGAACCTCTTTATCATTTCTCTGATATACTTGGTTTGAGAAATAAAAAAAATTTGGTTGCTTTGACGTATCTGAAGTCCCAGAAAGAAGGATAGTTCTCCAAGGAATGACATTTCAAATCCATTATACATATCCTTTGCAAATTTATGACTTAACATGTCATCATCACTACCAAAAATAATATCATCAACATAAACTTCAATTAATAAAATACTATCTTGACTTACCTTGATGTAGAGGTTGTTGTATGCACTTCCTTTTCTGAACCTTTCCTACTATAGATATTTATCCAGTCTAGAGTACCATGCTCTAGGAGCCTGTTTTAGACCATACAAGGCCTTCTTTAATTTACACACATAATCTGTGTTCTCTGACAACTGAAATCCTTCTAGTTGTTCAATGTATACTTCTTCTTCAAGTTCCCCATTCATAAAAGATGATTTTACGTTCATCTAATAAACTTTAATATCTTTGGAGTATGCATAAGCTAAAAGAAATCAGATTGCTTCCATTCTAACAACTGGGGCAAATGTCTCTTCAAAGTCAATTCCTTCAACCTGTGCATATCCTTTACATACCAATCTAGCTTTGTTCCTTGTAACATGTCCATATTCATTCAATTTATTTCTATATACCCACTTTGTGCCGATCACATTCTTATCCTTTGGTCTTGGAACCAATTCCCAAGTGTCAATTTTCTCTATTTGATCCAATTCTTCATCCATGACCTTATTCCAAAATTCATCCTTGTTGGCTTCTTCAAAACAAGTTGGTTCAATCGTAGATGTAAGTGCTAGGTGTGTTTGTTCTAGTGAACAGACTCTTCTTCTTGTCTCAACTCCTGCATCTTTGTTTCTGATAATCTGATCTGAAAGATTATTCTTTTGTACTCGTTTGTTATGTCTTTGGAGGCACTTGCTGAAATTTCTCTTCTTCTTCTATCGGATCCTCTTCATCTTCCCTTTCTACTTTTTCATCTTCTGTTTCTTCTTCATAAAGTTGTTAGAATTGATTCATTTTCTTCTTACTTTAATTCTTGTCTACATGTTTCATCAATTGTTACATTGATGCTTTCCACAACTTTGTTCAATCTCAGAGTGTAACACTTGTATGTTTTCCTTGTACTTGAGTAACCAACAAATACGCCTTTGTCCACATGAGAGTCAAACTTTCCATTCTGCCATCTTCTCTTTTGATGTAGCATTTGCTTCCAAAAAATCTGAAGTGCTTCACGTTTGTTGGTCTTCCTTTCCATAGCTCGTAGGGAGTTTTGTAAGTGTTGTTTCTGAGCATTACTCTTTTTTGAATGTGAACTGTTGTACGCATTGCCTGTGTCCAAAATACATCCATCAATTCAGAATCCATTAGCATTGTCCATGTCATTTCTTGTATTGTCCTGTCCTTTCTTTCAACAACTCCATTCTATTGAGGTGTCCTAGCAACGGAGAATTTCCTTTTTATTCAATGACTGCTGCAGTAGTCCATAAATTCCTTTGAAGTGAACTCTCATCCATTATTAGATCTAAAGAATTTGATTTTTGAATCCATTTCATTTTCAACCATTTCCTTGTAGATCTTGAAGTTTTCAAAAGCTTCTGACTTATTCTTGAGAAAGCAAACTGTAGTCATTCTTGTAGAATCGTCAACTAATAACATAAAGTATTTCTCACCTTTTAAACCCTTTGTTGTAGCTGTTCCAACTACATCAATATGCACAATTTCCAGTGGTCTTGTCATTGAATATTCCTTTGATTTGAATCTGGTCTTTGTTTTCTTTCCTTGTTGACAATGCTTGCATAAAGTGTTGGTTGGTTTCGTGATATGGGGAATTTCTCTGACTGCTTCTCTTTTGTTTACTTTGACAAGGTTATTAAAATGTATGTGACCCATTCTTCTGTGCCATAGCCAACTTTCATCTTCTTTTCCCAGAAAACACTTTTCATTTCCAATTACACTTAACACACATATGTTGCTTGAAGTTCTCGCAGTTGTAGCAATCAATTTTCTTGAACCTTATTTTCTTATCGTGCACTTTTGTGAATCAAAAGTAACTTTATGACCTTGGTCACACATTTGACTCACACTTAGAATATTATGTTTCATATCTTCTACTAGTAGAACATTTTCTGCCTTGGTATTCTTGTTCCCAATTGAGCTGACTGTGCCTTTTCTAATGAATTTAGCTGAATCGTCATTTCCGAAGGAGACTAATCCATATATTTTCTTTCTTAATGTAAGAAACCTTTCTCTATCACCTATCATGTGTTTTGAACAACCATTGTCAACATATCAACCATGTTTCTTCTTCTTAGCTTGTAGAGTGAGTGTGCATTCTTCATTTTTGGATTGATTCTACTTTCTTATCCATGTCCTTTTATGTGGTTCATGTCTATGATTGTTGTTGTTTTGTTGTGGTTCTCTAGGAGGGATTTCCATTTTGAAATCTTTGTCCATGTGTCCAAAGTTGTTACACTTGTAGCATTCCACTTCAGTGCTCAATGATTCAAACCTGTCATAATTTCTTCTCTGTGTTTCACTGGGCCTTCTTGGATAAGCCTTTTGTGTATGAATTTCAAAGTTGTTTATGTTCATGTTGTTAGCTTTGCAATTCATAGCTTTATGTCCAAAATTACTACATGCATAACCTAAACCTAAAATTGAGGAGTGTCCCTGTAATTTTCTCTGTAGACCTTCCTATCCCCTTTGACTGTTTTTGCATAGATTTTTGGATATGTTTCTTGTTCTGTTGTTTTGTAGCTTGATCCCTTTTCTGTCTGATTGTATCCAAGTCTAGACTTGTCATGATCAGGCCTTTGACTACTGATAATGTCATTCAAAACTTTTGAGTTGTTCTGCATATTTTTATTTTGAAGATCATTTCTTAATGTGACAATCTTTGCTTCCAAATTTTCAATGATCATGTCTCTTCCTTCTAGTTGTTCTTTGAGTGCTTCTTCAATTATTTTATCTTCTTCAATTTGAACATTTGTTCAAATTCCTGAGTGTCTTATTTCTTGTCTAGTTCCGCTTGTAGCTTCTTGTTTTTCCTCTTTTCTCTTCTAATAACTTCTATGGCACTCAAAAATTCCTCTCGGTAGTCAACTTCTGCATCTTCAATTTCTTCTTAGAATTCTTCATATTCTTCTTCGGAGTCTTCTTTATCAGAATATTCTACTTCCATGAATAGAACTCATTCTGTCTCACTGTCATTGACTTCATCTTCATCTGATGATGAGATTTCTTTTTTGGTGCATAAGCTTTTCTTGAAAACATTCTTTGTGGTTCTTTTGCCTCTATATGTTTGTTTTCTTTTTGAGTAACCTTCATCATTTCTCTTTTTCTTATGAGGACATTTGTTAGCAAAATGACCAATACCATCACAATTAAAACAAATTAAAGGAATCTTACCTCTATACCTGTCGTCGGTTCCCTTGTTCAGTATTTTGACAAAGTTGACCACTTTTTCATCATCTTCTGAGACGTCACTATTGCTGCTATGTTCTTTTTCTTGTTGCTTTTCCTTTTTCTTTGATCTTTTGGATGCTTTGAAGGTTTCTTCTTTTACATCTAGATTTTCCTATTCACTTTTCATTTCATATGCTGTGAAGATTCCATATAGTTCATCCATGGTTATTGAGTTTAGATCTACTCTTTCTTCTAGTGATGATATCTTAGGGTCAAATCTCATAGGAAGAGATCGTAGTAACTTTTGAGAAATTACAAATTCATTGATTTCTTCTCCCAATACCATGATTGCATTTATTGTTTCATCGACTCATAAGAAGTAAGCTGCAATATTCTCATCTTCCTTCATCTTTAGTTGTTCTAACTCACCTCTGTAAGTTTAAAGCTTTGCTGCTTTGACTTTTGAATCTCCTTCATAAATATTTCAAAGTTTGTCCCAAATCTTTTAGCGGATTTACAATGTGAAACTTTGGTGAACATCGTTTCACCAAGACCATTCAGAAGTGCATTTGTGGCATTGGAATTATTCTGACCGAGTTTCACTGCTTTGTCATTTGTTGGCGAAACTATTGGTATTGTGTATCCATCTATAATTGATTGCCAAATTTCAAATCCTTGTGCATGTATATATGTCTTCATCCTTATGCTCCAAAATGCATACTTATGTCCATCAAACTATGGTATTCCATTTTCATACAAGTTGTTTCTCTCCATGATCTACCTTCCATTGGTTAAACAGATTTCTAGAGGAACCAACTCTAATACCAATTGTTGGATAACTGAGAGGGGGGTGAATCAATAATAGAGAAATTTAATCCTTTTTAACCATATAATCCAAGTGTTATATCAATGTAGAATCCAATAATTGCAGAGTAAATAAGCAATGAACAAATGAACAATCATTCACATACACAGTACACCAGTGTTTTACATGGAAACCCAAAGTGGGAGAAAACCACATAATGCTTTTTCTTATATGTCTTGAAGAATTACATTCATTGGAAGCACCAACTTCCTTTGTTTTCCAACTACAAATAGAAGGAGGCTCCAACCCCCTAGTTTCTTAGGCTACAATCTGAGGGAAGCTCCAATTCGCCAATTCTCTGGATAAAACCAGAAGGAGGCTACAACCCCCTATGTTCTCTGGCTACAACTGGAAGGTGGCTACAACCACTTGTCCTTGCCCTGTCCAACCGCCCTGACGTATAAGTAGAATGATGGAACCACTATCACACTATCACTGTTAGTTATACCACTGTACAACTGTATCAACTTGTACCACTGACCTGCATCCAACCTGTACAACTGCCCTGTAATCAATTTGTACCAGAACTGAACATGTATCAACAAAAATACAATAGGTACGTGACCTGTAGTGTTGCAGCACGCGTATGTACGCGCCCTATCTGTTATGCAGTCTGCATATGTATCTGACCAAACTGTTATGTAGCTTCTGTATGCCTTTTGAAACTAGGGTTTTCTTTCTCTTGAAAACTTGACTCTCTGTAACTTCTTTCACATAGATATGTAACCTGTCACTATATCCAGACTGTATCTGTACCCTGTGCTCACATCCTCTTTACCCAAAATCTCTATATCTCTCTCTAGTCATGTGCCATATAAATGTGTGTAATCATAAACAAGTATAATATCCCTCACATGATCTAGACTTTAAACCCTTTCTGATATTCAGCCTCTCAATACATCAACTAATACAAGTTTTCAACCATATACCACAAAAAACCTTAGCCATATGCCAAGAAATACAAGATGTGCGTCAACAAGAAGTATCAATGATAAATATACCAGCACTGTATTTCTATAGATCTGACTTATACAGAAGATCCCATGCAGCCACTAGTCTTTCTAGTGAGAATCCTCAAATCTCCATAACCATTTCTCATGCATACATCAAAATCCAACTATTCATAGAAATAAAACATACCTTTTGAACCAATGGATAGATATAATGTATCTGAGCATTGTAGACCTTCCTAGGAGCTTGATCTCAGAATCTAGAACCTCTGCATCTTCATCTTCTCAAGTTTCCATGGCTTTAGAAACATGTACGCACCCTGATACACTGTCCAGTTGCATACATACACACCCTAATACACTATCAGCCCGTGTATGCCTCAGTATGTATGCGCCCTAATACATTGGCAGCCCACGTACGCCTCAGAAAATAGGTTTTTTTAGTATTCATTGTAATTTCAATAATTTCACCGTCAACCCTTCGTACTACCTTAGACTTTCACAACTTCAGATGTATCAATGAGTACTTTCAATAGGCCTCACACAACAAAAGATATTCAATGTGTTCAAGTGTCTTTTAAATGAGAGAGCCTTGCCTCTTATTTATACTTTCATGTAGCATCCCACTTTCCTTATTTAGGGAGTTCTGCATTAATTTTATTATTAAAATAATTTATTTTGCAAACAGTTTGACTTTTTGGGGCTTCTATATGACTCATGAGGGTCCTCCAACTTCACATGGCCATAACTCTATAACTATCAGGAGTTATTTGACGTTCCACATACCATTAGAAATGGAATGACAAGAACTATCCATATAGGATAGTTTCACTGACAAATTCACTAACCTTCATCTCATTATTCCACAATTAAGCATGGGTTCTCTAACCATACTTCTAGGATAACTCAATCTGCAAAGCATCTTCCTATGAGGTATTTCACCATAAGGGGACCACTTTGGAGTTCATCCATTTATACTTCTTATCAACCATGACAATACAATAATGAGTCATATTTACATCAAACAAACTTGGTTCCATTACCCAAACATTTGTACTACCAGAATTTTCTACTGGACTTTCTTCAAGGGTTGACATCATGAAAACCAACCTTAATCAACACTCAGTAGAATGGGATGTTAAAGATCCACAAATGTTTGTGATCTAGGAGGATACAAACCACTCAAATAGGTCTAGGATGATCCATAAATGATCAAAATTTGATCAGCTCATATGTTTCCAAAAAGGACCTCATTGCATAGAGCTCAGCGATATCTTTTCAATGATGCAAACAACCCCTCAAATGGATTTTGTATTCAAAAGATATGGCATATAAAAGTTTTGGTAAAACAAGGTTAAAAGTTAGAGGGATGTGACATGTTTCACCACTTGAAGGGTGGCATGGCATGTCCATATAGTTTATAGAATGTTGACATGGAAATACCACAGAGAGCCATGTGGCACATCGTACAGTTGACATAGAAAGCAGTTGATGATGTGGGATAGTTGAGTTGGCAATAAGTGGCCAACGATAGGTTTCCACATGGACCAATCATATGGTGCCACGTGGCATATTTGAGAAGGCCAATTTGGCCTAGGATCAAAATAGTTGGAGTCGAAAGGAATCGAACCTCCGACCTCCTAGCAACCGGGCTAACGACTTAACAAAATTCCATGATCAATCAGGCTATCCATACCATCGAATATTCCAATGGGAATCAATGTATTTATTTCCATATAAATGTAATATTCTAAATATGGAGTCTACGAGGCTTGAACCCCAAACCTCCCACCATACACAACCAACGAATTAATACATAGCAACTAACTATTATACCATATGGTTGAGTTGTTATAACAAATGAAATAAATAATAATTAAAGTTGTTGTGGGGGGTTCGTATGAAGGGGGCCCATGCCCTATTTAATGGACATGGATTCTAAGGTTTGACATGATTTTCAAGACAGTGCATAGAATTGTGTTCTAAGGGTACGATACAATGCCTCGATTTGAGTGCCATGAGTTGCCTTAGTCATGGTGTTGTCTCGATTTGCATGCCATTGAGAACCATGTGCAAACATAGCCTTGTTTATACTCATTTTTCTCAGTTTCTTGAGAGGAGCACAATGGTGATGTTATTTTTTTAGCTAAGATGATGTCTATGAAGATCTTAGTCTAGATTTTCTTGTATGAGAATTTGAGTAAATTGTTTTGTATGAAAAAAGGGGCCATATTGAGCAAGTTCATAATATGGTCGAGTTTGTATTCATTTTTCTTAGAATTTAGAGGGGAATTTAATGGTAACCTCTACTTCTGAGTTTGAGCAACAGAATTAAAGAGTGACTTCAAATTTAGCTTTGTAATTCCATTTTCATTGTAATTTTTTACATTTGAGATTAATGAATATCAGTCTCATTGTTGAAGGGGACTAGGATATGTAGCCTAGGAGAGGTGAACTCCATCATAAAATAGTGTCTTATTGAGTTCATTTATTTTGTGTTGTGTTATCTCACTTTATTCTGTAAATTATCATCATTTCATGAAGTTTTGGATAAGTAAAAGATTCACAAGTATTCTATAAAGTTGTCAATATGATCAAGAAATATTCAAAAAGTCACACACCCAACCCCAAAGTATCATTTTAAGGGATGGGGCATAAAAAAATTTGTTTTCCTTCAAATTCCTTGAATTCCTATAAAAAGGACACCATCACCTTATGCTCATTGAGAGTCTTCCAACGACTATAATTTTGTCCAAAACCAACTTCTGGATTGATAGTTATGGATTTCTGAAATTTTTGGAGCGTCATTGGCCAAAGGCCACCCCCTCGCCATGTGGAACCCACATGGCTCTACTTGATTCATACCAGTCGATGTAGCACTAACACGACTGAAGTCATCATCTTCTATCAGTGACGTGTCCACTGAAGGATGGGGTCACAGGGAAAGTTCCTACCGAGCTTTCGCGGCTTTGGGCCTTTGACCCTCTATCAGTTTCATACAACCCCAAAACATCCCGAAGTACCGAAGTCCAGAGGACTTTTCCCATCCAAAATATAGGGTGGAGAGGTGTCCACAACCTACACTTGGCGATGGTCCTACACTTATTTCACGTCCAGTCCTGCATTGACACGTGGGTTTTCTCTGACATGCCACTTCATTATAGCATACAGGGACTAGCCCAACCAAAGGTTGACACTTGTCTAGCTCTTATAGACCTATTAAATTAATTAATCATTATCATAATAAATTCCTGCTCTTTCTTTATCAATCATTTATTTAATCCCTATTAGGGATAATTAATCTTCATTAAAATAATTAACCCTGTAAATTATGTTTTTACTTGGCCTAAATTACTGGTCAAATTAAACCAAGGATTACTCCCCTTTTTCCTTGAAAATCCAACATTTTGGTATGGATTGGTGTTAATTATTATAATAAATCCCTGTCACATTAACTCATAATCAAATCATATTACTCATTAGTTTTAATTAATTATATTATAATATAATTAAATATTTTAACTTGTACTTAGGGTCATTAAGAGAAAGTACTATGTAAATCTTCAAACTTTGGTGTATTTACTCTCCATCCTCTTATGCACATACCCAGAATTCCTGAATGTTGAAGTTCCGAAGAGGATCCCACTTATATTATATTGTAATGCAAATATAATTTAATTATATTAGATTACGGTATAATGAATTACATTAAATGCTTATTACAATTAATTTCATTAGTTTAATTACATTAAATATAATGTAATGTAATTAATTATATTTAATTTTCATACAAAAATTGGAACAGGGGAAGGTGTGTCTAGGCCTTCGACCATTTTTTCTCATGAACTCTATCACCCCAAACATCCCGAAGTTCCCGAGTCTCGAACTCTTGAAGTCTCAAAGTTCTGAAGGGGTCCACACTTATATGTGTTAGGCATTAAATAATAATTTTAAAAATGGAAAGGGATTGGCCTCATCCATGTGAAAATATTTTAATAAACTTTTATTATTATATAATATATTATATTACACCCCTTTGGAAATTGCATCCAGGTTTATTAATTCCCCAATATTATATTTAATATTGGAATGAGATAAAAATCTTTGGGTCAAAATCCTTCGGCTCTCCAACACACTCTTCATTCTCAAACCTCCCGAAGCCCTAGAGTCTCAAAGTCTAGAAGGGGTCCCACTTGCATTATGTCGTGATACAAATGAAGTTAATTATTTTGGATTATAATATATTAAATTGCAATAAAGGTTTATTATAATCAACTACATTAATTTGATCACATTAAATATAATATAATACAATTGATTATATTTAATATTTATGCAACTTTGGTACAGGGAAAGGTAGGGTTCGGGAATTCGGTGATTTTATCTCATGATTTCCATCACCCCAAACATCCAGGAGACCCGAAGTCCCAAAGTCCAGAAGACCACAAGATGGTTAAGGCATTTAGTCACAGGTTATTCCCTGGTGTACTTTGACATTTGAATAGTATTAAATTATATTTCTTTTGGTATCAAGCCTTTTATTCTCCAGGAATGTTAACTTCCATTTAAATTACCTATATATAAAGCCTTTTAAATTATATATATAGCCTTGTATAGTTTTATTACCTGGAAAATTTTAATGGAATTATTTTCTCTTGTAGGAAAATAAGGGAAAAGAAATATAATTTCCCTGTCTTTATAAAACAATTTGAAATTTCTCTATTTTGGAATTAAATTCATATTTCTAATTACATCCCATGATAATTATGGGGATTCTTCCCAAATTTATAGGAATTAAACACAAGTTTAATATAAATGTTTGCTAATGCCCAAATGAAATCAAAATGGCTTTTATATTTTGATTCAAGTAGGAAGGGTCATGTTTATTTCCTAAATTATTTTTCCTCGCTACCTGTTTATAATGACTTTTGATTTTTTAAATATTTGGGTTGTTTCCCTAAAGTCTAGACCCAGATCTGATATACTCTAATTTTTTTGTATTAAGGTGTGATGACAAACTAAAATAGAACACTAATATGCATTAGAAAATCTATCTCTTCCTAGATGCTTTATAGAGACTTTCATTTTTGTTAATTGTTCATTCATCCTTTCCTATGCATGAAGTAGGATGTGCAACTCAATCAGCCACAACATTCACTCCCATAATTCAGCACAGGCAGTCACAAGGTGGAATTGCTCACCAACATAACATTCAGTTGTAACATTTCACATTCACACCTAAATTTTTCAAGGTACTTTAATAAAAAAAATATTGAACTTATTTTCTCTAAAACACAGACTATAGTTATCACTAAACTTAACACTGCAAAGATTTTAGCAAAATATACTTATCTAGAACCCATAAATTGTCACAACTTCTAAAAGGGGTGCCCTTTTCCACCCAACCATAGGCACAACAACTCTTGGAAGGATTTACCACTGGCCACCCCCTAGCTAGATCATGATGCCCTGATAGAGATTCTTCATTTTGTTCAGCAACAACCAGGGATGGAGGTTACTCTTCTCCTCCCACAGGAATTCTGGCAGATTAGTTTTATATCCACCAAGCAAGGGAGGTTGTTGTGATTTCTCACTTAATCACTCCATATTTCTGCAACTATGTTTATCGGCTTGATTAGAAAAACGTTTCCCAGCTATTCTTGTACCCATAAACATATTTGTTTCTCAGTTCTCTTCAAAATTGAAGAGTTTCACATACTCTCCCTCTTCAAAAAATGGTCACTAGACCCATTCCTCTACATCCTCCTCTCTTCCCACACTTTTCCTTCCTCAGTAAGATTTCATGGGTCCAATTCCCAATTTCGTGGGTCAAATTAGAAAGTTTCTAGATGGGTACTATGCCCATCTCCTCATTGACTCTTGAGGAATACTTCCCAACTACCATCTTGAATGGTAATTAAATTCTCTGGGTCAGAGGATTGTTCTGGGTCTGAACAAATTCAATCCAGTGGAGTACTAGTATGGTATGGGTCATCTCAACCATTAGAGGTTCCCCTCACCATCTCTCTCATGCATAATGATCTACATTGGCAACCCCCTCATCATTTATGAAACATCTTCCATTTTATTTAGTAACATAAATATATACATTACCTTCTATAACAAAAGGTTCATCAATTCCAACATCCACACATAATCAGTATGCCCATAGTCTCTTAGAAAACTATAGTTATATTTACAATATGGGGGAAACATGGGTATCACAATCCCCTCCCCCTTAAAGGAACACTTTCCTCAATGTTCTACCTTTCATTTTTCTCTTTATGTACAGTAGTGAACAAAAATAAGTATGCATGTTTCATGGCATCCTCCATTTCCCATGTGGCTTCATCTAGACCAAAGTGTTTCCACTACACCTTGACCTATGAAATGGTTCTATTCATGAGTGGGATTTATTTCCTGTCTATTATGCATTGTGGCTCTGGCAGGAATTCTCCCTCTGGTTCCACCTGAATCACAGACCAATCAATTATATGATTAGAATTATGTACATATTTCTTCAGTAACAAAACATGGAAAACATTATGTGCTTTCACTATGGGAGGGAGTGTTATTCTATATGCTACAGGTCCCACTCTATCCAAAATTTCAAAGGGTCCAGAAAACTAAGGTGCCATCTTGGCACAAGTTCCCATTCTCAAGGAACTTTTTCTGGTCCTAACTCGGAGATACACATGATCCCCTACTTTGAACTCTCTAGGAGTCATTTTTCTGTCTGCGTAGCTTTTATGTCTATCCTGAGCTATTTTCATATTTTGTTTTATTTGAACTACTTGTTGTTCCATTTCTTTTAGCATATTTGGCCTGAATGTAATTCTATCTACTAGGTTATTCCAACTGATTGGAATATTGCATTGTCTACCATATAGAGCCTCAAAAGAGCTCATCTTTAATGACTCCCGATAGCCATTGTTGTAGGAAAAATCTACCATGGGTAGGTATTCTTCTCATTTTCTGGGTTGATGCATCACATGCATCCTTAACATATCCTCTAACACTTGGTTGACCCTCTATGTTTTTCCATCAGTTTGAGGGTGATAGGTTGTACTAAATAGAAATTTAGTTTCAAAACCAGCAAACAGGGATTTCCAAAAATTTGAAGTAAATTTTGCATCTTTGTCTGATATGATTTCCTTAGGCATGCCATGCAGTCTAAATATTTATTTCATGAAAATATTGGCAATATCTATTGCCTTGTAGGTTGACTGTACGGGAATAAAGTGAGCAACCTTGCTCATCTTGTCCAAAACTACCATAATAGCGTCATTCTACTTTGTTGATTTAGGCAATCCTGTGATGAAATCCATAGATATGGTTTCCCATTTCCATTCTGGAATTGATAGGCACTGCAATAGCCCTACTAGGTATCGGTGCTCTGCCTTAACTTGTTGACATTCTAGACATTTAGCTAAGTAATCATCTATGTTATTTTTCATTCCGGGCCAATAAAACAGTTTCTTAGTGGCTGTGATCATTTTTTGATAACCAGGATGACCAATATATGTTATTGTATGTAGTTCATCCATTATGAACCTCTTCAATTTATCACAATTTGGAATATACAACCTACCTTTGTAAGTTAGTAGACCATCATTCAACAATTGATAGCCCTCATACTTCATCCATGCGGGCTCTTGCTCTAGGTATGATTTCATAGTTTTGAAAAATGCATCTGGTTCTTGTGCACTTCTGACTCTTTCCTTGATGTCTAGTTCACAGGTGCTTACAGTTTCCAAGTGAATCACTTTCATACTTCTACTAAGGGCATCAACCACCCTATTTTATTTTCCTTTAATATGTTTGATTTCAAAATCAAACTCACTAAGGAGATCCATCCACCTAGATTGTCTAGCATTGAGTTTGGGTTAGTCGAACAAATATCCCATCCCACTATGGTCTGTCATAAGTACAAAACTTCTTCCTAGGAGGTAATGCCTCCACATTTTTAAAGCATGTACTATGGCAGCAATTTCTAAATCATGTGTCACATAATTGATTTCATTTTCATCAAATTTTCTAGATTCGTAGAAAATCACATGCCCTTCTTTCATAAGGACTCCTCTGAGTCCTTCCTTGTGGGAATTCACACACAAGGAAATCCTTGTTTGGTTCTACAATTTTCAGCACAAGTGCATTGGTTAAAAGGATTTTTAGCTGCTGAAAACTCTCTTCACACTTTGTTTTCCAAATGAATTTAACTCCCTTTTTCTGAAGGGAGGTAATTGGATAGTCAATATTGGAAAACCCCTTCATGAACCTCTTGTAGTATCCTGCTAGGCCCATAAAGGATCTGATATCAGCTACATATTTTTGGGTAGGCCAATCAATAATGGATTTGATCTTGTCAGGATCAACTGCCACTCCTTCTTCAGAGATAACATGGCCTAAGTAATGGACTTATTTTTGGAAGAATTCAAACTTACTAAACTTCGCATAGAGCTAGTATTCTCTCAACACTTGAAGCACTAAATTGAGATAATATTCATGCTCTTCCCTACTCTTATAATAGATTAGGATATCATCAATGAAAAACCAACACAAATATATCCAAGAACTTGTTGAGTACATTATTCGTTAAACATATAAAGGTGGATGGTGCATTGGTAAGCCCAAATGGTATCTCCACAAATTCATAGTGCCCATACCTCGTTCTAAAGGATGTTTTGTGGATGTATTCATCCTTAATTGAGACTTGATGGTATCCAGACCTCAAGTCAATCTTGGAGAAAATTTTAGCACCCTTGAATTGGTCAAACAAGTCATCAATTCTTGGAAAGGGATACTTATTATTAATGGTCATCTTTTTGAGTTGTCTATAGCCTATGCACAACGTAAGTGTGCCATCCTTCTTCTTCACAAACAAAGTTGGTGCTGCCCAAGGAGACACACTAGGCCGAATGTAACATTTTTCCAACATCTCCTTTAGTTGTAGTTTGAGCTCAACTAGCTCTAGTGTACTCATTATATATGGTGCTCGAAACATTGACACTGCTCCGGGTACAACTTCTATTGAAAAATCAATGTCTCTTCTTGGAGGTAGACCCGGTGCCTCTTCTGCAAACACATATTTATACTCTCTTAATATAGGATGGTCCTCTAGGCTTGGTTTATTGTCCTAAATAGAGTTCAACACTTGTATTTCATACAAAGGAAATCATTTTCTGCAATACTTCTTCACTTGAAGGGCTGATATTTATCTCATTGAAATAGGATTTTGAATTCCTTGTAGGGTTATTTTCCTCCCTTCCTCATCTTCACACTCCAATTTTTTTATTATAACAATCCAACTTGGCTTTATGGGTAGCCAACCAGTCCATACCAATCAATAGGTCATAAGATCCTAAAGGGATCATGTTTAGGGTTGCTTGGGTGGGAAATCCATTCAAAATGAATTGACATGCCGGTATGACCTCTGTCACCTTTCTTTTTGTTCCAGTGGCTAGTTGTACCAACCATGATTTAGCATGTTTCACTTGCTACAATTTACAGTTCTCAATAGTTTGAGGGGAAACATAACTCATATTATAAACAAAGTCAATTAAAATGGAAACTAGATGGTTGGAAATCATACCTTCCATCTCCACCACTGAAGCTTGGTGGTTATCTTGTTTATTATCCAAGGTTGCATAAATTTATGGCATGCTCCTAGCCACATAATTGACTATGGTGGCCTCTTGGATGTTGTAGACCCTCCTATTGTCATGCTAACTATGTGGGCAGTCCCTCAACAAATGTTCTTCTCCACAACCCCAACATTTCAAGGGTTCTCTCTTTGTATTATCAGTATTTCCTGGGGCTGATCCAAAGGGTTTATTACCACTCTGAGATGGAAAATTATGTTGATACACACTTTTAGTAGGATGGCTCATCTTAGATATTTTCCCATGATTCTTAAATCTTGAGGATTTAAACCCCTTCATCTCGAATCCGAAATTACTTTTCTTCTTCCAATCCTTATGAGGTTTTTCCTTATTCTTGAATTACTCATAGCAGTACCTTGCCTTTCAAATAGTGTCTTATAAAGTCTTAGGTTCATCAAACTCAATTCTGTCCTACAAGGACTGAGGCAGTCCACTAATAAATGGTTGCATATTTACCTTTTCATCCTTTATGTAGGGAACATACCTCATCAACTCAAGAAATTTGTTGATATATTCATCTATTGTGAGTTGTCCTAGCTTGAGTTCATAGAACTCCTTGGTCTTTTCATCATAGTATATTTCAGACAAGTACTTCCTCTTAAAGTATTTCTTGAATTGTTTCCATGAAAAATCCTTCTCGTGAATTTCTCTCACATTTCTAAGGTCCTCCCACCAAATGGAGGCCTTTCCATTTAAGTCAAAAATGTTTATTCTGGCCTTTAACTTTTTAGAGTAATCATGGACTCTGGAGTAATTCTTCAATCCAAGTAGCCAAACTTCTTATTCTTCTTCCTTTTTAATGTCTCCATCGAAAGTGGGTGGTTTAGATTTCTTAAACTCTTCAGGGTCATGGCTCTTGGAATATTTCCTCCTATTTCTTCTCCTCTGAGAATGTGAATTAGTCTCACTACTAGGCAACTCCTTGGATTTGTCAGTTTCCTCACTAGAGGATTCTTCAGTTGAATCCTTGGCGTTAGAATGCCTCTTGGCTCCATGTCAGGCCCTCTTTGAGGTGCTTCTCCTCGTGTGGCTACTTTCAAAACCATGTTTTTGTATCTCATGTGGGATATGGGTTTTCTTAGTGTGATGTTTATCCACGTTACTAGATGTTGTCTCATATTGTAGTTTCATTTGTATATCTAATAGGATTTGCAGTAGGACTGCATTAATTTCAATTTTTTTTTCCTGTTCTTTCATCAACCTTTCATTGTCTGCCTTACAACTTTGCATTCTTCCATAAGGATTCTTACGATTTCAGCTAAGTCTGGAGGGATTTCCACCACCCTCCTCTCATCATATACTTCTTCTCTATTGTGGGAGATTTCTCCCAACTCATGTTGTGTCACCATTATTCACGTTGTAGTTTTCCATGTTGTCCACTAACTGTTTAAGTATTGATAACAACATTTTTTGTTATTTAACTGTCTATTAATTTATGAATAGCACATGCAATTTGTAAGGTGAAATTGGATTCATTATTTGGAAGCATTAGCAACACACAGTTTGGATTTATATTACATCTAATACAACAACATAAAGTTTCAATCCTTTCTCCAGTAATAGATTTTAAATAAGCTCTTATGGATGGGGTAAGATGGGGTGTTACCCCTTAAAAGTTCTCTAATAAAATTTTATTCAACTTGTTCATGAGCCCAAGCAGATCAAGCATTAATGCTTTCTCTGATACCAATCTGTCACACACCCAACCCCTAAGTATCCTTTTAAGGGATTGGGCATAAAAATTTTCATTTTCCTTCAACTTCCCTGAATTCTTTTAAAAATGACACAATCGCCTTATGCTCGTTGAGAGTCTTCCAACGACTATACGTTTGTCCAAACCTGATTTCTAGATTGATAGTTATGGATTTTTGAAATTTTTGGGGCATCATTGGCCAAAGACCACCCCCTCACCATGTGGCACCCACATGGATCTACTTCATTCATACAAGTCTATGTAGCACTAATGCGATCGAAGTCATCATCTTCTATAGGTGACATGGCCACTGAAGGACGGGGTCACAGGGAAAGTTCCTACTGAGATTTCGTGGATTTGGGCCTTTGGCCCTCTATTAGTTTCATACAACCCCGAAACCTCCCAAAGTTTCGAAGTCCAGAGGAATTTTCCCATCCAAAATCTAGGCTGGAGAGGTGTCCACAGCCTACGCTCGACGATGGTCCCGCACTTATTTCACCTCCAGTCGTGCGTTGACATGTGGGTTTTCTCTGGCATGCCATATCTTCATAGGATACAGAGACTCGCCCAACCATAGGTTGAAACTTGTCTAGCTCTTATAGGCCTATTAAATTAAGGGTGAAATCATGAAGGTGGGTTACACTTTTGCTTGTTTTATGACAAAAAAAACTGTATTTTCACAAGTTATTCAACTTCCGACATATAAAAGTATTTTTTTTATTTAGA
>JZKD02S2119035.1:176986-190348 GCA_000966675.3 Picea glauca
TTGATCTTGATGAGACAGGTGCACAGGACAGAGTTCAGAGACAGAGGACAAGTCGGATGGCCTATCCCGAGCTTGTTGACTGGTCAGTAACCTTTTGGGGACCAAAAGGTATTTTTGTGGGGAGGTGTGATCCAAAATTGGATCCAGAAGCCTGACAAGGCTTAAAAATGCTCAAAAATGAAAGTGCTCAGAATGAGAAGAAACCAGTGCCATAGCGTTCGGCTCGTCTTCTTGATTCTGGTAGTATATTTACTTCATCAAATGGGCTCCGTATGAGCAAGATATCGCGTTCTATCCGAAAAGCCAAACAGGTAAAAAAAGGGATCACTGTACAGTCTGTACAGTCCACGTGGCATGTTGACTATACAGATCGTACGGTCCGTACAGGTGACGTGGTAGCTTCAGAAGATGACATGTGGTAGCCTCGGGTGATGACAAGTGGTAGAGTGTGGTATGCTGATTTGGCATATGAATGGACCAATGCAGAGGTGACACGTGTCACCACTATAAGGGTGACACATGGCATGGATGATGTCAGCAACTGACATGGCAGGGATGATGTGGCAAGGTGACATGGTAGTACAGCTCTAACATGTGGTTGTCACGTGGACCAATTGGCAGTCGACACGTGGCAGTTTGTGGTTGGTTGGTTAGGTGCCACATGGCCCAATCATGGGTTGCCACGTGGCACCCTGTGATTGGTTATGGTTATATGTAAAATTCTTATGGCGTGCACGGGAGTTGAACCGGCGACCTCCCGACCGGGCAGTGGACTGGCAGGGCTGGGCTAACTTCCCACCCCATGGGTGTTGCTTATTATATAAACGGTAGAAATTTTATTTAAATTTGAACTGAAACTTGGTCGGGGGCGGAAAGGGCTGGGGCCTAGCCCTAGCCCATGGATATATTACACCCCCCATACAACTGGGAGCGTAGGGTGTATTGCAATAGGGACTAGCCCCAGACCCCAGTCGAATCCCATACGACCAGGGCTATCCCTCAAATAAAGGAGTGCGGGTGTTATAACAGTTGAGCCACGGTTCTATTCATGCCAGAAGACCAGGAGCGAGTCAATGACAAGGGACCAGCGCATGGGCGCGTGGCCACATGGAGGCCCATACGACCGATTTTAGGGGGTGTGCACCCAGGCCTAGGGGCTTATCCCCTATTTTCATTCAAAAGTGGATTTTATACTATAGTTTTTGGATTTTTAATGATTTAATGCCTGATTTTATTGGATTTTCTCCATTTTTTGGAGATATTGGGCATTTTTGGAGCCCAAACTTTGGGAGGAAGTTGGAGATGAGAAACCAACTTCAAATATATATAAACTAGGCCTGTTTGAGGCCATGGAGGACATTCAAAGGCAGTCAGAGTAGAGTTATGCTGAAGAGAAGCCAAGCCAAAGCCATTTTTATGCAGGGAAGCTTTTGAGGAGCAGATGTTGTCGGGTCATTTCTGGGAGCTCCGGATGTCCGTTTTGCGTTCTGTTTTCTTTGCAGGGTTCTAGAGATCTGGGAGAACATGACCAAATCAGTCTTGTAGCCATTTGGCATTGCAGAAATGTATCTTTGAGCTTTTTAACAGAAATAAAGAAGCCTCCCCCACAGAGACAAAGGCCCGGAGATGTAGGCAAAGTTGTGCTGAACTCCATTATCAATCTATGTGTTATGGTTTGTTGTCTATATTATTTCATTTCAGATCTGCAAATGTGTATATGGCTGTCATAATTCCCCTTATTTCCTCATTCTTTCACTAAGTTTCTCAAATGGTTAATTAACACATGCAAAATTAAAACTCAACCATAAGTCATTAAAAGATCCTACGGATCAAAGAGTCACCTTTTGAACATGACACCCTTTCACTTACTTTGTGTCTAGGTTGGAAAGTATGCTTGTCTCTTTATCATACTCCTTTATAAGATTACAAATTGGTCTGTGATCCCTGTTGTTGAGTCAATGTTTCCAAGACAGTTGTCATTTCGTCAATATGTTCAAAACGATATTCGACCCGGAAATCCTTCTATTGCATCGGCCATTTCTGCATTCCTTAAATCTTCTATTGCATCGGCCATCCCTGAGTCAGTCCTAAATAACTTGTTACTTTGATCTACTTCAAATCTTGTTACCCGTTTCATGTCATTGATGGGGGATACATTAAGGCCCTCCTGTGACGAGTCTTTTCTTGTTGACTTCAACTCATTATCCAGGAATTAAACTTAGAAACTAATTGGTACCTTGGAAATTTCATGCCTCAATCACAGGTTTCCTCTCTTTCGACAATGGGTTTTCATTATTGACCCTTGATCGAGAGCTTCTGTCGAGTGTTTGACTTCATCTCATTAATTCACATTCGTTGGATTGAACCAAAGTACCTTGGGAGTCATTGACATTAATGGTGATTTCCCTCACACTTGTTAACGGTATTCATTAATGACTGGTAATCAAGTGGTTTCTACCATGTTCAACTTCATCACATGTATTCACATAGTTAGATTCATACTATAGAGTGGTGGAGATGAAGACCCTGGATATTTTCTAACGTATTCAGGTTGCATTGGAGTATATTCAGTGTATTGATGCATAGATCCACATTGTATGTCTCATGGCTATGTTCAAATTTGAGTCTTTAACACATAGATCCACGATGTATTTTTGGTGGCTATGTTCATATTTGAGTCATATTGGCATGAATCCACAGTGTATATTTGGTGGCCATGACCTATCTTACTTGGCATGAATCTTTGTATGTAGGCATTTATGCTTTGAGTCACTTGTATTATGAGTATGGGAATTCCTACCTCAATGATGATAATATTATTGTATTGTGTTTCCTTGTTTGTTGGCAGGTTTCTGATCGACTGTTCCATGTTCCCTACACACACTCGACAAAGTATTTCAGCTATCACTCTGTTCTAACTTCATACTTTGGGGGGCTCTCTGTTACACATTATTTTCATCACTCTTATGACCGTTAATGATGTAAACCTATATGTTGGCTTCAGAGGGGTCAGTGGCCTGAATTCCTGAAGAAAGAAGGGAGAAGAACTTTTCTTGAGAGAAGAAGTTGCATTTCCCTTTGTAAAAAACCCTATTAAGGAAGTTTCTGCAAGTTGCTCTATACGCAAGGTGCAGCGATGCTTGATTTCTGCACCCTTCTCTAAATATAGATTGTGGAGTTTCCGTAGGCTGCATTATAGCTAGGGTACGAAAATTCCTATACGTGGGAAAAACGAGTGTCTTCTTGATGCTTCTATAAGGATAAGCTTCTATGGTGAGGTGGCCTCCGAATGGTTTGGATCTTACTCACTTTCATGATTTAGTGGGATCATCCTAACCTCCTCACCTTATCCTCTTCAGTTTATAAAAGGAGAGGAGCTCTCATGGAGAAAGTTATATTGGTTTGTTATTGAGTTTTGTAGCTTGGAGTTTTTGGAGCTTGTATGTTAGCTTTGAGCTTTGCTTTGTCAAGATAGATTGTGAGTAGCTATCAGATCTACAACCTCAAAATTCATGGATCAGAAGTGTGTGGGAAGCAAGAAATTGTTGGAAGGAACCTGACAACATCAAGGCATCTGGTTGTATCTTTATTCCACATTATATAATACAGTGGCATGTTTCTTTCTCATAAAATCATTCTCATTTTATTACATGACTCCTTGATCACATGTATGAGATTTCATTGAGTATACTATTGTTTCTTTCAGTTTGGTTGGTTTGTATCATTGCGGATCCAATATCACAAGAGAATCGGAGCGGAGCGAGGACAACAAAGATATAAGGAAGCGATATTCAAAGGTATTTCACTCATCTCTTGTTTGATAGTAAATTCAATGATTAGAGCTTAGGGAAAGCGCCATGTCCTGTCTTGTTTTGTACTAGATCTAGGTGGATCTAGGGGGATTGATTTGTGTCCGCACTTAAAAATTAGCTCGATAACAAGTTCCAACACCCCAAACATCCAGGAGCCCCAAAGTCTCGAAGTCCCAAATACCATGTGATGGTTAAGGCATTTAGTCACATGTTATTCCCTGGCGTACCTTGACATTTGAATAGTATTAAATTATATTTATTTTGGTCTCATGCCTTTTATTGTCCATGAATTTTAACCTCCATTTTCCAGGAGGATAATATATATATATATATATATATATATATATATATTATCCTCGTGGAAAAGCCTTGCATGGTTTTATTTCCTGGAAAATTTAAATGGAATTATTTTCTCTTACATGAAAATAAGGGAAAAGAAATATAATTTCCCCATCTTTATAAAACAATTTGAAATTTCCTCCACAATTGAAATTTGAAATTCAATTGTCTTTATAAAACAATTTCAAATTCTTTGTCTTCAGGCAAAGAATTTCCTCCAAAGTAAATTTTATGTTTCTACCCAAAATTACAACCCACCACAATTATGGGGATTCTTCCCAAATTTATAGGAATTTAACACAAGTTTAGCATAAACGTTTACTAATGCCCAAATGAAATCAAAAGGGATTTTATCTTTTGATTCAAGTAGGAAGGGTCATGTTTATTTCCAAAATTATTTTTCCTCGCTACCTATTTATAATGACTTTTGCATTTTTAAATATTTGGGTTGTTTCCCTAAAGTCCAAACCCAAATCCGATATACTCTAAATTTTCATCATGATCAATAAAGATGATGTGATATACTTCTTCAAAAGGTATGGTTGACAAAGATGGTTCATCGTATTCTTCTTCTCCCTGTCAAGATGGAGAATACTCAAGGACAGTTGAAGTAAGGAGAACTTCGGATGAATAGGTCCTTCATAAGTAGTTGGTCTTGCCTTCCAGCCCGAGGAAAGGTAACAAATACAAGACATATTTAGGAAGAGATGTGCATTCTAAAGAGGGAGTGAAGACATTTCCTACTAGTAACATTGGTATCAATGTATGATCTAAGTATCCATGTGTTTCCTATGGAACTAGTAACTATAATATGATGAAATGTCGAAGAAGACAATCCTTGAAAGAAAATCCATCCAAGAAGAAGTCCAAAGGCAAAGGTCATTTTCCAAGACAAAAGAAAAGGGGGAATGACAAGAAGCGGTTATGGTTACAAGATGGGAACAATAAAATCTACTCTTATTGTGGTAAGAGTGGACATCAGATGGAGAAGTGTTGGACACTTTATCCACACTTATATCTGAAGCATAACCAATAATATGTAAAGGAACTTACCAGAAGACATGTAGCAGCCCCAAGTGAAGTTAATATTCTTTCTAAAATATTCGAGAAAGAATACTTCTTAATGGCTAGTATTAACAGTGGTATGAAGACATCGAGGTATGGTTCATGGATAGTGACTCATCTCACCACATGACAAGAATGAGATCAGGTATGGTTCATGGATAGTGACTCATCTCACCACATGACAAGAATGAGATCAGTATTCCTTACTTTCTCAGAGGTTGAAACAGATTGCTATGTGGGATCTAGAACTAACACCAGAAAAGCAATACGAGGGTTTGGATATGTAAGATTTCAGCAGGAGTCAAGAGGATTTCTGGGAATAGAACATATGCTATATGTTCCAAATTTGAAAGTAAACTTACTCTCAGTTGTATCTTTCGAAGATAAAGGATATGTAGTTGTGTTCCAATATGCACGGGTACTTGTATATTCAAAGGAAGCTACTCAAGAGACGACAATAGTGCTTGGTGTTCAAAAGGAGAGGTTATATAGGTTACTTGGAAGACCTATAATTGGGTCTAATGGTTTCTTTGATTCAGCATCAGATTCAATGTCAAATTCAGCATCAGCGTTAGAGTCATTGTTAGAGACAAGAAATTGTGAGACTCCTTCTAGTACTAAGGGAAGAATGAGTCCATGAAGAAACCACCTATCAGAAAAGATTCCATTATGGAAATAATCTGTAAATATGTATATTTTTGAAATTGCAAAGATAGTATGCATATGTAAATGCCTTTTAAAGTCTATTTATGTTGTTGTATTAGAGGGCTTGTTAACCACTCTTTTATGGAATTTTCAAGAGTGAGAGGAATCTTGTATGGATTTCTATATAGCCACCTTTATAAATTTTCAAGAGTGAGAGAAATCTTGTAGGGATTTATATATATCCACCTTTATAAATTTTCAAGAGTGAGAAGAATATTGGAGGGATTTCTAAGCCTTTCGACAGCAGTAAAGACAATGATAGTTGTCTTATTATTAGCTAATGGATTGCATATGTATCAAATTGTCTAAGTTAACACTCTTATTCTGAAGTACCGAAGGTGTGGGTAGCTGGTCAAAGTAATGCAAATATTTGTAGAGTTGGTAAAGAAATAATATTCTTTGTAAAGATAATAGGTAATTACTTGTAAAGATGTATGTTATAAACATCTTTGAGATGTTATGTCATGTTCATGTTCATGTAGATGTATACCTTGAGAAAAATCAAGTCAAACGATACAGAAGTTTGCAGAGAACATGTTTAGAGTTTCTTTCAGAGGAGGAGAGAGGAAATGGAAAAGGAATTCATTCAAAGACTCCTATAGATAAATTAGTAGTACAAGAATAGTGGGTCCAATATGGGCGAGGCTTAGATGAGCATTCGACTTGGTTTCAATATTGGCGAGATAGACTATCTTTAGTAGAGAAGGAGAAGGGAGTGGATATTGAGTACAGGATTCAGATTTGGATATTATGGATCAGAGAATCAGTGAGTGGAATTTTGTTATGAAGGAATCAATGAGCCAGAACCGCAACTAGATTTAAATTAGCTCCAGTTTAGAGGATCCAAAGTCAGAGCCGTGTTCCAGAGAAGCAGACAAAAGTACATTGATCTAGATGGAGATTCAAAACCAAAATGAATAAGTCTAAGTTAAGAAATAGCCTCAGAATATTCAGTAAGGTGGAAGCGTGAAAGAAGATTTTTCATCACTTATTTACTGAATAAGAGCATTTCATTAAGGTCAAAGAGTGAGGGAGAGTTATCATCACTAAATTGTTGAAATATTCATACTTTTGGAGGACCAAAAGTTCTTCAGGGAAGGTGTGATTCAGGAGGATCTAGAACACTCAAAGAGGTCTAGGAGGATCTAGAAATGTTGAAAATTTGATTGCATCAAATGTTCCTGAAACATAATTCATTTTGTAGAGCTCATCGATAGCTTTCCAATGGCATAAAAATCACCCCAAATAGAGTTCGTATGAAAAAGATATGGCTAGTCAAAGTTTCGGTCAAACAAGGTCAAAAGTCCAAGAGGAAGGTGACACGTGTCACCACTAGAAGTGTGGCATGGCATATACATACAATTTGTATGATTATGACCTGGAAATACCATAGAGCACCATGTGGCATATCGTATAGCTGACGTAGTAGGCAGTTGATGACATGGCACAGCTAAGTTGGCAAAAAGTGGCCAATGACAAGCTACCATGTGGACCAAATCATATGATGCCATGTGGCACCTTCAAGAAGGCCAAGTTAGCCTGGGATAAAAATAGTTGGATTCAGAAGGAATCGCATGTTTGACCTCCTAGCAACCGGGATAACAACCTAACAATATGTCATGACCAATCGGGTTATCCATACCATCAAATATTCCAATGTGAATCAATGTATTTATTTCCATATAAATGTAATATGCCAAATATGGAGTCTGTGGGGCTTGAACCTTGGACCTCCCACCATACACAACCAACAACTTAATACATAGCATCTAACCGTTATACCATACGATGGAGTTGTTATAACAAATGAAATAAATAATAATTAAAGTTGTTGTGTGGGGTTTGAATAGAGGTTGGGGACCCGTACCCTATTTAATGGACATGGATTCTGAGGTATGACATGATTTTCGAGACATTTCATAGAATTTCATGCCAAGGGTACAGTACGGTGCCTTGATTTGTTTTCCATGAATTTCCTTAGTCATGGTGTTGTCTTGATTTGCATGCCATTGAGCACCATGTCCAAACATAGCCTTGTTTATACTCATTTTTATTGGTTTCTTTAGAGGAGGATGATGGTGATGTATTTTTTGAGTTGAGATGTTGTCTATGAATATCTTAGTCCATATTTCCTTGTATGAGAATGTGAGTGCATTGTTTTGCATGAAAAAAGGGGTCATATTGAGCCAGTTCAAAATAGGGTCAAGTTTATACTCATTTTTCTCAGAATTTCAAGGAGAAATCAATGCTAAACTCTACTTCTATGTTTGAGCAGCATAATTAAAGAGTGACTTCAAATTTGGCTTTGTAAGTCCATTTTCATTGTAATTTTTTACATTTGAGATTAATGAAGATCAGTGTCACTCTTGAAGGAGACTGGGAGATGTAGCCTAGGAGAGGTGAACTCCCTTGTCAAATATTGTCTTATTGAGTTCTTTTATTTTTTATTGTGTTATCTCACTTTATTCTGTAAATTATCATCATTTCATGAAGTTTTGGATAAGTAAAAGATTCACATGTGTTCTGCAAAGTTGTAAATATGATCAAGAAACATTCTGAATCAGGTTAGATGTTAAGATGTGTGTTTAAAGAATAAATTAGCATCTAAGTATTTTCTGATCACTTTAACCACCAACAGATCTTCCATCTTGAGCTTCCATGACTCAAAAAATTTCCCATTAAATTTCTCGATCTCTATTTTTGAATTGCTCGTCATTTATTTTCACTTCAAGAATCAATATAGTAGATCTCCCACTGTAACAAGGCTTATCACAGACCCGAGCTAAACCCTTAGCCACAAAGGTGTTCCCCTAAATCTAATAACTGATCTGATACCAAATGTATATTTTAACCTCATACAATTAATTACTGCAAATAGATTTTTAATAAAAATAGAAAAGATACAATGGAACACACACAAATTACATAGATATTTTACCCTGGAAACCCAAATCGAGAAAACCAACAACATGTATAGAGTGCACCTCTAATCTCCTATTCATCATCATCCTTGATTGTTTACAATAAAATAAATATAGGATCTTGTGGCATACAAACCCTTAATCCATTCACCCAGATTAGTCAACAACCCTAATTCCTTAATCGGAATTAGAAAACCATTGGCGAAAATAGTGTGTCGAAAAACCGCAAAAAACATGCACAAAAAAATACCACAAAAAAAAAAATCGAGGGAAGAGCCCTTGAACCCCCTTATAAGCCCCCCCGCTTGAGTACATGGGATCAATTTTGCAAAGAATATAACACATACCCAACAATAGTTTGTATTCTAGTTGTTTTGGATATTAGCAAGGGTCGGGTAGAGAATACATAAATTCTAAAAGGTTGAGAATATTTTCAAGTGAATTTAGACTACGAAGGTATTCCCTTCAGGTGTGGAAAATTCCATAGTTTTATGGGACAAAATCTCATAGGGATCTTGTCGTATACACAAACAAATATCCCTAGGATTAGCCTAGTAATCCTAGACATAAAAGGGTTTAGACTCCTATGGTTTCCCTAGATCTAGATTAAAACACATAGATTCATATTTATCCTACGGAATAGTGGAGAATTCATACCTTTATTCATAGGTTGTCATTCGTAAATCATGGATATTACAGACCTGAAACTCCAACTCTAAGCTCCATAACTTGCTTTATGTATACAAGAGACAAGCAATACCTCTCTACTTGGGATTATAATCTTAGATATAACTTGTTTCTAATCATATCTATAATGAGATGAATCAGATATAAACATTTTCATAATGGAATAAAAATATATCAAGGAAAAACCAATGATCTATTTATTAAATAAGAGAAATTACATCAATCATACCATGGGTGTAGATGCATTTCTTCTTTGTTCCTTTCTCCTTACTTCTCCCTTCAGTTTCTTCATCAGGAAAGGCTCACTGACTTATGGCTATGATAGATGGAACAAGCACCTCTACGATTGTGCAGCACAACATTTCTCTTTAATTCTCTTCCTCTATCCCAAGACTTTCCTTTGTTATATAGTTCTTTGGGGGAGGCTTGGGAGAGCTTCTAGATCTTCTAGAGACCACTAGAGACTCGAATGATATGATTTCCTAGGCCCTTGACACAAAGGTAAACCTCATCCCTCACCTATCACCTCGTAACTCCCCAAATATAGAAGTTTTACATATCCTTTCTTGTTGAGATACTAGTGACTAGCAAGGATCCTCGCTTGTTGTCTACTATGTGTCCCGCGAGGAACTCCAAAAAGGGATCATCAGGGAGTTATGAGGTGATATGCGAGGGATGAGTTGTATCTTCATGTCAATGGCCTAGGAACGAACATCATTTGAGTCTCTAGTGGTCTCTATAATATCTAGAATCTCTACAGATCCTCGCTTGTTGAGATACTAGTGACCAGCAAGGATCCTCGCTTGTTTTCTACTATGTGTTCCACGAGGACCTCCAAAAAGGGCTCAAACCTTAGGGAAAAAGTGCATTATGGCTTAAATCTTCTTATGGATTCCTCTCTAGCCTATAAGGTGGAAATTAATGCTATAACAAATAGTGAACATCTAGTAGTTTACTACACATATGCAATCTCTAGAAAATTATAGGTTCAAAAGAAGAAATCAAGTGATGGGGAGGATGGATTAAAAGGACCGAATTCATACTCAAAACCGATGGAAGTTTTGGAAGGTAATGAGGTAATTGAATGTCTATAGAATGTACATTGGCTAGTTTCTTTCTAATCCTCAAACACCATACATCCCAAAGATCATATGATGGAAGAAACATACGATAAAAAAGACTGCTCAACACTTCCAAGTAGGTCCATAAAGTATCCTTCATCGATTAAAAATAAATATTCTAATAATATGGTATTTGAAACTTGGAGTTTGGATGATTATATCAAATATATATAACCCTTGAATGACTTTCTACCCAACCTATATGGAATAAAAAAACCTAACCCCCCTTTGCTAATTCCCATTCCTATGATATAACAAGGATAGTTACATGGAACCTCTCAAATGGGTTCCTCTACAAATATGAGTATATACATAGAGGATACAAATCCACACAGAGACATGCCTTAGAAAGAAACGTTGAAATACAATCTCATATTTCTTTTTTTATTTTCTAGTTTTTTTATGACTTGCAGGACTAGCCTGTGGTGTAAGAAACCACGATCTAGGGGTCTCTAAGCTATCAAAATCACTTAAGGATCACACCCATCCCAGGCCACACCAACCCATAGCATGGATGGATTTTAGGTGTCTCCTCCCAGCTAGTCAAGTTTCGAACATCAATTTCCTTACAAAATGAGACCCATTGAAACCAATCCCGCTGATAGAATTTGAAGTAATAAAACCTCGTATTAAGGAGCAAGGAAACCATTTATTTTCATAGGAGTGTGGCAGGGGTTTGGTTTTTTTACCAAAAAATACTCAAAAATCCCGTCATAGGGGAACGAAGTATTTTATGGCTTTGGCTCAAAAACAAGCATCCTCAGAAATTAAATGTGGTAAGAAGTTGTCTCTATTAGGAGCCCTTGGAGAAAATTCCCTCTTTCCCTTAGATAAAATGCCCCCAAAGAGGGCTTAAAATGATTTTCACAACCCTTAATTTTTTAGGGTTGGTCAACCCCTCGAAAAAACTAGCCCTAGAAATATTAGTAGAGGCAACAAATCCTTTTGTCCTTCTTCTAGTAGAAACTATGATTGATGGGGATAAAATTGCTCAAGAAATTTCAAAAATATTAAGTAGCTAGGAATTTTATTTTATTGATGTTATTATAAGGTTTGGGGGGACATAATTAGGTGGAAGAAATTTCTCATTTACCCTTACTAATTCTTGGGTGTTTACAACAAGTCTAGGGAATACTATGTTCTATCTAGAACTTGGCAATGAAATCACTTGTTTGAATGTAAATGGGCCATATGTGGATAGGATGGAATACTTGGATAAGTTATTCCATATGGAATGTCTACAATATGGGTTAGTGGTGTTGGAAAGGGACCTAAATTTTTCCTTGGGAGCCTCAGAGGTATGGGCACCAGCCACATAGGTGGACATCATTTCTAGTTACTTTATTAAAAAGTTGGAAAAAGTAGGTTTAATGGATGTTGAGCCTGTGAAATTGTCTCCAACCTAGAGAAATAAGAGATCAATATAGTTCTATATTACAAAGAGGATTGATCGAGTTTTGATAACTAAATATTTTCTAGGATGGATCTAAAATAAAACAATGGGTTTCCTTGAGAGGGGATTTTGACCACAATCCAAACATACTGGAAATAGCTCCTACCCAAGAGAAACCTACAAGTCCATTGAAGATGAATCCAAAATGGATAAGGAAAGAAGAGTTTATTAATAGGATAAAAAAGGTATGGGAGCCTTATAATGGATATTCAAGAGAATATTCTCCTTTACAGTTCCATCGAAATATAAAAAAATTAAAGAAGAGAGCAGAGAAAAAGAAGAAGTAGAAGGATGATAAAAATATTTGGGAAGTGGAAGAAGCCTTGGAATCTCATTCTAGTAGTGAAAATTTTTGAATTTTGACAAAGGAACAAAAATAAGAGGTAAAAATTCTTGAAGACACGAAGAGGAAAATACTTCTTGAAAAATAAAAAGAATGGTAGCTTAAAAGTAGGTCCTTATGGCTCTAGGCAGGTGATAAAAACGCAACAATTTTTCATAGATATACCAACCACAGAAGGAACAGTAATATAGTATGGAAAATTGAAAAGGATGATGGCACATGGACACTAAAATTCAAGGACATTGTTGCAAAAGAAGTAAATTACTTCTTAGTCATGTTAAAAGAGGACCATTGATCCACCATAGAAGAGGTAATATAATTATCAAATTATTTTCTAGGTTTTGTCACTAACAAGGACAACAAATATTTGATAGAGGAAGTTTGAAAAGAAGAATTTATTTTCATTCTTCAAAGCTTCCAGAAGGACAAAATACCAAGGCCTAATGGCGTCCCGTGTAATTTTTTCTTGGTTGTTATGATTTTATAGGAGAAGATCTAAGGAGGGTGGTTGAGGCCTCAAGATATATAGGGAAAATCCTTGGATAATTTAACACAACCTTTCTTTCTTTGATTCTAAAAGATTATAATGCAACATCCTTTGAAAATTTAGGCCAATTTCCTTATGCAATTGTATATACAAAATCGTCTATAAGGTAATATGTATAAGACTAAAATGTATCCTATCGTGGCAAATCTCTAAAGAACAATTTGTGTTTTTAGAGGGAATACAAATACATGAGGTAGTAGGTGTTGACTCATAAACTTTCTACTAGATACATAGTGTGCAAATAGTTGCAAGAAATATTTTAAATCTTATTATAAATATATGACTAGTAGGTAGGACCCCCTAGGGAGAAAAGAAAAAATGTTTATTTTCAAGTATTCTTGAGATAAAATCATTGTTAATATATTGAGA
>JZKD02S2119035.1:222873-255006 GCA_000966675.3 Picea glauca
CGAATATTACTAATCCTTCATATGCCAACTATAAATGTTTAGCGATATTTTTGTAAAAATATTCAAATTTCTAAGGATTTTATATAGTTTATATAAAATTTTGGCGATTTTTAAGATAAAATAATTTTGTCCTTTAGAATTTCGGCGAATCATTTTTAGAATAGCGAATCTTTTTTAGGGAAAAACCAAGGGAAATTAGCCCATGAGCGAAATTTAGCCCCTAAAATCATCCCTGCTATTGAGCACATTTAAAATCTATCTTGTGAAAGGTTTTTGGTTCGGATCTCATTGACAAATATGAGGTAGCGTGAATCTGAGGCAGCGAAGGAAGAGTGACAGATAAGTTTCATGATTGCAGAGGAGAGCGAGGGTTTTGTGAAAAACATTATTCTAGATTATCCTTGTCGATCAGACTACTAGTGTCTGGCGAGGCACCCCCGTGGGTTGTCTAAGGCTCATCATGCATGGCCCCACTAGACAACAAGCTTTGTCCCATGAAGCAAAGCCAAATTTGAAGGATAAGGTTTGTATCAGGCTGTAGGAGCTGAGGAGAGTCTACAAGAATGTGTGATAGTGTTCAAGTACAACATAGTCATCTACAGAAGTAAAAGGTATGATTATATGTTTGTTTGAGGTTGGATCTTAGTGATTTCTTGAGGTATGGTCATATGAGGTTGAGTATATGCCCTTGAGGTACTATTGGTTGTATGGTACATGTTGTATGAGGCAGATCTGCAGAGGCACACTACTGGTGCACTTGTTGTTTGTACTTGGTACACATTCTTGGGTATTTTGTTGAGGCATATATTGTGTCATATGGTACATGTTTGAGGAATTTCAGTTGAGATGTATTGTTTAAGATATTGGTACAGGTTGAAGTTGCATAAAAATGAGGGTCTGATACATGGCCGATGTGATAGTTCATTATATTTGGTTTATGGATGTTGGTACAAGCATGGCACATGATTAGAGAGATATATTTGTAATGTTGGGTACATGGTTTGAGATATTCTCTTGTGATAGTGTGTATGAGATCTAGGTGATCAGATCTGATTAGTTGATCAGATTGAAGTGATGGTATTTATAGTGATGGTATTTATAGTAATAGATTTTCAGTGATGGGTTTTACAGTGATAGGTTTTACAGTGACAGGATTGACAATGAAAAATTTTGTGGTAGTGACAGTTTGGTCTCCATTTATATTTCATAGCAGCAGGACGGGGCAAGGAAAGGAGGTTGTAGTCTCCTTTCGATTGGTGCTAGAAAGCTATGGGAGTTGTAGCTTCCTTCAAGTTGGCGCCTGAGAAATTAGGGGGTTGGAGCCTCCTTCGAGTTGTAGATGGAAAACAAGGAATTTGGTGCTTCATATGAATGTATTTATTCTGACATATACGAAAATAATTTCGTGGTTTTATCCCACATTGGGTTTCCACGTAAAATATTGGTGTATTGTATAGTTGTGTGGTTTCTTATTGTTCATTGTTTATTTATATTGCTCATGATGTTTTGAATGTTATTGATGAACTACTCATAAAGTTAAACAATACATATTGTGGTTAAAAGTAATAAAAGTGCTCATACTAATTCACCCCCCCTCTCAGTATTCCAACAATTGATATTAGAGAAAGTCCTTCAAGAAGCATTTTAACCACTGGAAGGAGATAGTGGAATACACTAAGATTGGATCACCACAGTTTGATGGTTAGAATTACACATTATGGAGTATAAGAATGAAAACCTTTTTATAGGAACAAGGATTTGATGTATGGAGAGAAGTAGTAGATGGATACAAATCACCAACCACTCCCCCAACATACAAGGATGGACAGAAACTCAAAGAAAACAACTCAAAGGATAAATGTATTATTCTAAACAGTCTTGTTAATTCAATATTTGTTAAAGCTATGCATTGTGATTCTGCAAAAGATCTTTGGGATAAGCTTCAAAACATTTATGAAGGAGATGATAAATTTAAGGGAGCTAAACTACGAACCTTTAAAGCTAAGTTCAAATAATTTAAGATGAAGGAAGACGAAGACATTGCAACCTACTTTCTGTGATTTGATGAAATAGTGAATACTATTAAAGGTCTGGGAGAAGAGATGAAGGAACCAATCATCGTTCAAAAGGTACTAAGGTCTCTACCTATGAGATTTGATCCAAAGATCTCATCCCTAGAAGAAAGAACAGATCTAGCCACCTTGAGCATGGACGAGCTACATGGGATACTCATCACCTATGAAATGAGAACAGAACAGGAGAATTCATTCACAAAGGAAGCAGAATTCAAAGAATTCAAGAAGACAAAGAAGATCATAGGATTCAGTGATGATTCAGAGGAAGATGAAGAAATGGAAAACTTCATAAGAAAGTTGCAAAGAGGAACTATTGGCCCTTGACCAAGTTTTGAGGATCCTTGGTCATGTTTGACCTATTTTTGGGACTTCGATAGGCTGTTGAAGGTGGAGCACAAGTCGAAACAGAGATCGCAGGATCTCGGCCCCTTTTTAGGGCTTTTTGGGTTTTGGGCTTATGTAATGGGTATGGGGATGTCAGCCCATCGGTTTACCCATGTTTAGGCCCTTTTCGTAATGTATAAATAGAAGTCTAGGCGATGTAAGAAAAGAAGAAGAAGAGGTTTTTGAGAGGCATGCTAAGTGCTAGGTACAAATTGTAAATGCGTTGTGCATGCTATGTTGAGAACTTGCAGAGCTAAGTGCAAGTGACTATAGGAGACTGTGTAAAGGCTTTGTGCTGTGACCTAGCTCGGGGAGGGAGGATCTAGCGAAGTGTGTGTGGATCTCCTGTCTTATGCAGAGTAGGATATTGAGGCTCTATGCATGTAGTTTATTGACATAAGATAATAAAAGAGAAGAAGAGTTGGTAGACGTAGCCCCAGGCTGGGGGTGAACCACGTATATGCTTTGTTATGATTGCTTTGTGCATTGTGACTATTTATTATTCATAAGATTAATGCAATAATGTATGTTTAGATGAATTTGATATAATAGCTTAGTGCTTAGTGATGTGAATGAATACTAGATCTGATCTGCTCCCTTATGCTAAGTGCTTTTATATGTTAGATTTGGTTGAATATTGTGTTGCTCTGTGATTAGGGTTTTCTCTACGAAGTGAATATTGTGAACTATATCCGCTAAGTGCTCTATCAAGGTGTTGTAATCATAGATTGGTGTCTCAGCTAAGGTTGCAAACATCTGATTCCTGCAACCACCCCTACCTCTACCTCGGGTGAGACTTCATCTACTTCGCAGGTGTTGCCGAAAGGGCCAGTAGTGAGGGTTTTGTTAGTGCGTTGTTGTAGCGTTGAACCCTGGGTCTGCCCCTATGCCAACAAATGGTTCCAATGCTGGGAATCCCAAGAAGAAATGGTAGAGCAATGTCAAGTTGCACAAAAGGAGAAGGATGACCTTCAAACCAAGTTTGCAGAAAAGAGGGCATGGGTCAAGTAAGAAAAAGAGCAGTTTCTCGCAGAATAGCTTAGAGTCAAAGAAGTAGTCAACCGAGCACTTCACTCTGTGATGGGCTTAGAGTCAAAGGAAGAAGACTGAGTGGAGCATCAAGTAGTGCAACTCGTGGAAGATATCCAGTAGCTTTAACAAAGAATAACAAACTTAGAGCTATGAACAGTGCCCACTACTCTGCAAGATGTGTGAGATAAAAGAGAAGCAATTGCTCAAAGTGCGGTTGAGAGAATCGAGGCCCTTGCCATGGAATGTAAACAACTAAGTGATCGCAGTGCCCAGACTTATGAGCGAATCATTGAGGATCATGAACTAAAGGCACTGGATTCATAGCTCCAGGAGGCAAAGCAGTAAGCAGAAACAGTACAGGCGTAGTTGAAGCCCCTCTCAGCAGTCGAAAGGATGAAGTGATCCCAAGAACAGCGCACTGCTCAACAGTAGGTCCACACCATTCAGAGAAAAGTCATGGAAGTGACTCAGAGGCTTTAACCAATATAGGATGAGGCTTGCCAACTATTCGCAGAGATTGAAGGCCTAGGAGCAGAACTGGAGCAAGTCATCACTGCAGCTGAACAACGCTTAGAGGGACCTATCAACGAAGAAACTATCCAAGAGTTCACCGAGCAGAAGGTTGTGGCGCAGCAACAGGTCGAAGAAGCTCGAGTCAAGCTCGATGATTTTGAAGCAGAGATGCCCATATGAGAGTGACTCAGGATGAGTCACGAGTGAGTGTTGGGGGCTTGTTGGCCCTTGACCAAGTTTTGAGGATCCTTGGTCATGTTTGACCTATTTTTGGGACTTCAGCAGGCTATCGAAGGTGGAGCACAAGTCGAAGCGGAGATCATGGGATCTCAGCCCCTTTTTAGGGCTTTTTGGGTTCTTGGCTTATGTAACAGGTATGGGGATGTCGACCCATGGGTTTACCCATGTTTAGGCCTTTTTTGTAATGTATAAATAGAAGTCTAGGCGATGTAAGAAAAGAAGAAGAAGAGGTTTTTGAGATCCATGCTAAGTGCTAGGTACAAATTGTAAATGATTTGTGCATGCTATGTTGAGAACTTGCAGAGCTAAGTGCAAGTGACTATAGGAGACTATGTAAAGGTTTTGTGTTGTGACCTAGATCGGGGAGGGAGGATCTAGAGAAGTGTGTGCAGATCTCCTGTCCTATGTGGAGTAGGATCTTGAGGCTCTGTGTATGTAGTTGATTGACAGAAGATAATAAAAGAGAAGAAGAGTTGGTGGATGTAGCCCCAGGCTAGGGGTGAGCCACATATATGTTGTGTTATGATTTCTTTGTGCATTGTGATTGTTTATTGTTCATAATATTAATGTAGTAACATTGTATGTTTAGATACATTTGATATAATAGTTTAGTGCTTAGTGATGTGAATGAATACTAGATCAGATCTACTCCCTTATGCTAAGTTCTTTTATATGTTAGATCTGGTTGAATATTGCACTGCTCTGTGATTAGGGTTTTCTCTGCGAAGTGAATATTGTGAACTATATCCGCTAAGTGCCTTGTTAAGGTGTTGTAATCACAGATCAGTGTCCCAGCTAAGGTTGCAGACATATGAGTCATGCAACCACCCCTACCTCTACCTCGGGTGAGACTTCATCTGCTTCATAGGTGTTGCTGAAAGGGCCATTAGTGAGGGTTTTGTTGGTGCGTTGTTGTAGTGTTGAACCCTGGGTCTGTCCTTGTGCCAACAAGAACCGGAAAATACAAAGGTATGCTTCCATTGAAATGTTTTAATTGTGGTGGTATTGTTCTTTTTTCTAATAAATGTCTTCATAAGAATAGAGACAGGGATGAAGAAGAAATGTCAAATAAATAAAATAAATATAAAAAGGGAAACAAGAGAAGAAACGAAAAGAAATTCCAAAAGAAAAATGTATTCTCAAGAGAAGATAGATCCTCATCAGACAAAGAGGATGATAGGGACAATGACTCTGGAGATGTTCTCTTTGTGGCTTATGAAAACTTTGAAGAATACTCTGAAGAATAAGGAGAAGTGGATCTCAGGGAAGAAATGAACAAAGCTATAGACAATCTAAGGAATGAAAGAAAGAAAAACAAGTCACTCATGGAAGAACTAAAGAGGAAAGTAGGATCTCAGAAGTCTGACTCAGAAGAAGTCGAGCAGATGATCACAAAGTTAAATATCCATGTAGAAGAAGAAAAAAAAATTGAAGAAGCACTCAGAAGTCAGTTGGATGAAAAGGACAAGATGATTGAAGTCTTGGAAACAGAAATAGTCACTCTAAGAAAAGATTTTCAAAAGAAAGACATGCAGCAAAATAGCACCAAAATATTGGATGAGATCATTAGCATTCAAAGGCCATCTATGATAGATTCGGACTTGGATACAACCAGATGAAAAAATAGAAAGGCTCGAGTTCCAAAACAACATAACAAGAAGCAGAACCAAGAAGTTATGTAGAAGTGGTTAGAGGCTCCCCTAAGAAGGAAGAATACAATAAGATCCAAGAAGAAGATTACTGAGACACTGCACCACCTAGAAGATTCAAAAGTCATAATCAACAATGGCCATCTATAAAAATACCTCTAGAAGAAGAAGGATTAAGAAGAAAAGCATCCTTCAGAAAATATTCCAACCCCAGGTATCAAACTATTTTTCTTACTTTATGTTATTCATGTAATAATTTTTGGAAAAAATATGTGAATTGTAGAGCCAATACAAAGAACAGAAGCAACTATGAGGGATACACAATAAATGATTATCCAAGAAGGCCTCAGGAAGCACAGAGCAGAAGCTACAATATATTTGAATCCTTGAGTGTTGAAGTAGAATGATACAGGTGCAACAACTTTGGACACATGGCCAAAGATTGTAGATTAATTGTTCCTCATAGAGAATCACAACAAAATATCAACATTCATAGACAGGAACCACAAAGGATATGGATAAGGAACCAAGATCAATTCAACACTGAATAATGCATGCTTTCCCTGCAAGCTCAACACAAGAAATGTGGATGGTATGTTGACAATGGTTGCTCAAACCATGTGACTGGTGATAAGGACAGGTTTCTAACTTTGAACAAGGAAAGATATAGATCAGTTTCATTTGGCAATGACAACTTAGCTAGAATTATAGGAAGAGATACAGTCAAGCTTGTAAGCAAGGATGCCAGGGTAGAAAATGTTCTACTAGTCAAAGATATTAAGCACAATCTACTAAGTGTAATTCAAATGTGTGATCAAGGAAACAAACTTGTGTTTGACTCAAAGAAATGTGAGATAAGGAAAGTAGGATCAAGCAAGTTGGTGGCTATAGCTAAAAGAACTCCAAGCAACATTAATTTACTAAATGAAATTGGAAAGGAAATATGTTTCTTAGGAAAGGAAGATGAAAGTTATCTCTGGCACAAAATAATGGGGTGTTAACGCTCTGTAAATTGCCCAAGGTTGTAGAGGCAATCACGGAGGTAACATCAAACCTCTTGGAGTCCTGGATCTATCCCTTCAAGACTCAGAGAGGGCTCTCTCTATCTGATCTAGCTTTGTTTTAGATTTTAGATGTTAGGCTAGTTATAAGGTGCAGAATTTGTTTTAGATTTGAGATGTTTGGCTGAAAGGATTGTTTTAGAATTCCATTGGGCTATGGGGTCTGTGTATAAATTAAGGATCGGTTCAGATCTAGAAGAAAATGTCTCCATAGGGCAAGATAGTAAAGACTGTTGGATCATCTTAGATTTAGTGTGGATGAATCGGGTGAAAGGGGAGAGATCCTCTGAATAGAGGAGCAATTAAGAATTCCTTTGCAAAGATTTAACAAAGATTCAGATGAATAACATAGAGATTATTGAAAAATTAGACATAGAGTATGCATACATAAATTATGTTTTATTACCTTCTTTCAATAATAAGAAATGAAAGTGCATGAAAGATAACAGGAAAATAACTGAAAACAGAAAGGGAACACACCACCAACACCTCTACATGAGAATCATGTAAATACACTTCTCTATTACTGGTTGATCCTGAAAATATTACACCATAGCTCGTTGGTCTCCCATATCAACCTAAAGAATCCACTGTTTACTGTTTCAAAACTGTATTTGTAAATCTATTACATGAGAGAGTTCAATTATGAAACTGCTAGCTAATAATTTCATCATAAATTTACAAAACATAACAATGTTTATCCTAAAAAAATGTCTCCAGCAAATGATTGCCATCTGGTAGCTCCTTCCTGATATCTCTGACTGATGCTCCATAAAATAAGCCTGATATTGCATGAATATCCCTGCGCTACCAAAACCTGAGAACTTTGACAACTATGCCCACCAACAAAAAATGTCATTATCATAAGTATGCTGCCAATTCTGGAATGATTGCAAAAACTCCCAAGTGATCTCGATCTGTTGCTAGGTATACTGATGTGATATTCATAAAATCTGGGTAGATTCAATGTGATCATCTATTCGAGTGCTCCAAAATTGGGTTTGACTGCCACATGGTTGCTAAAATATCTGGATCTGCAAGTATCGAGCCCTTCAAATCTGGAAGTGCATTGTCATTCGTTGTCAAGTGTTCTAACAATTGTTCCTCTTTGATATATTTCTCCATTTATGCCATTGAATCTGGAAAGGATATTTGATCAACATGTTCCTTGAAATTAGTAGGAAAATCATTCACATCGATCCTCATTTCAAATCTGGAGCTATGTTTCACTGCCAAAATTTAAAACCAATTCCTTGAAACCCTTGATTTGTTTTAGATATGCCAATCTTCTTTCCTTTTTCTAATTCATCATTGACTTGGAACCTGGAGGATTTTGAGCCAATAGTATCTTGAAGCAATCATGAATATGCCAAATAATCTGATCCTTATTACTAAATCTAGAGATGTGATTTTTTATAGAGCCAACTATAACAGTTGATATGCTAGAAATTCAGTCAAAAGTGACGATCTGTGCCTAGAAATGTTGGATAATTGGTGGATATGAGGATTTGAATATTACCTTTGTGTTTTAAAAATAGCCCCTAACCTTATCCTTTCATGAACTGAGTGCCAGACTTCACCTGAACACACTATGTTTTTAATACTCTGCTACTAAATAAAAACTAAATACAATCTTCATTCAATCCCTGGAAATCCTCTTGGAATTTATTTCAAGGCTGAATTGCATATCTTCATTTTCCTTCGATGTTCTTTTAACTGCTCGAATTGATACCTTGAGTTGATCATTTGTTGATCTTCAATGCTAAGAAAAGCAATGGCATTCAAATAGACAATATTTTATTTTAGAACCTTCTTCACTGTTGTCCACTAGGTGTATCATCAAAATTACTGCGCTCTTCTTCCATTTCACCTTTATCATCGACCAATCTCCACAAGCTTAGGTTTTTTCTTCAAATTAAGGTCTTCAAGAAGTTATATCTTAATGATTTTGAGATATTAAACCAAGCAGAAAATGCGGCCTTCCTTCAACTAGATCTTGGGTTTCAATATTGACAATGATGCCTTAAATTGCCTTTGCAAAATTGAAATAGAGGTTATGATTTTTATTCCTCTCCCATGAGTTGAGATTCTTCTTGGTATTGATAGTATGCTCATCGATGGCCCCCTTGATAATGTTGTAGATTGAAAGGGCAGTGGAGAAGCAAACTGAAAAGGATCTAAGTTCACACTGCCTAGAAAATGCAGAGCTTTCATGCACCTCTCAATCATGGTTGTTTACACCGCCTTCATTTGCTCATATGCCATGTTCTTTTTGTCTAAAAAATGGAATGTGGACTCAGTTCGATCCGGTTCACCTGAAAGAATGATCTTTGGAAGAACCCCGCAGTCAATATCCTGATCCAGCATCACTGTAGCAAACCCTCCATGACATGCCCTCATGTTCATCACATAATGGAGAGTCCAATCCCACATCCAAAGCAACCCTGGTAAGAAGACCCCAAGCTAAAACAGGAACCATCTGGGTAATCTGATCTATGCAATGATCTACGCCATGTATGAATTGGGTTCCACCTCCATTTCTTGAGCTTTTTCTTCGGCCTGGACAAAGACGGCCACAATGACAATGATCGTGCTCCCCCTTTCAGATCTTGGACACATCTGCGCATCAACATCTTGGTACCTTTAGACAAATTGCATTTCAGGGACAAATCTCTTTGATTTCCTGTCATGAGCATATGCGGCCTGAGCTTCAGAACCAACAACAACAAGATCACCTCCCTTGGACACCTATACAGTCGCCTTGGCACCTAATAATTTGCTTCGACAGCTGCCAAACTATTTAGCGATGGATGTGGAAGAAGAACCTGCCTTCAATTCATGTTCAAACAGGAGATTTCCAGATGTCCCACGAGGAATTCATGGTGGAAATCAGGTCTTCAACCGGCCTGTGCTTTATATTTTTTTTTGTAAGTCTGTGGGCAATATCCCACATTGACAAGGAGATAACACATTTGAGTGTTTATATATATATCGATGCATCCACTGTCAGTGGACGAAGTGAGCATGAGGCTATGCAATGGAGCTTGGCACTTGTGTATTGTGATGACTTGGTGATGTGTATGCAGGTGTTGAGTACTCGGAGGTTGTCCCATATGTATTTTTGAGAAAATTTTCTTCAAACGATTTTATATTTTGGAAAAAATATTGGCCATGTCTCTAGCCCAACAGCCTATTTTCCTCATAAGAAAAAAATGGCAAAGAAACATAAGTCCCATACAAGGCTTTGACATCTTAAAATAAACCAACATTGAAACACTTTTCCCTAATCACCAATCACCAAGAAAAAAAAGGCAAAGAAACATAAGTCCCATACAAGGCTTTCACCAAGAAAAAAAAGGCAAAGAAACATAAGTCCCATACAAGGCTTTGACATCTTAAAATAAACCAACATTGAAACACTTTTCCCTAATCACCAATCACCACCAGGAGAAGTATAATAAACTTGAAAGACAAGTGTTGTAAGGATCTATAGCACACGAAGATTTTTTATTTACCACATTTAGCCATGTCTCTAGCCCAACAGCCTATTTTCCTCATAAGAAAAAAAAGGCAAAGAAACATAAGTCCCATACAAGGCTTTGACATCAAATATAGCAAGAAAATATTTTATTTTAAAATAAACCAACATTGAAACACTTTTCCCTAATCACCAATCACCACCAGGAGAAGTATAATAAACTTGAAAGACAAGTGTTGTAAGGATCTATAGCACACGAAGATTTTTTATTTACCACATTTAGGAGAATTGCAAATGGAATTTTTATGGCTTTGACATCAAATATAGCAAGAAAATATTTTATTTTAAAATAAACCAACATTGAAACACTTTTGCCTAATCACCAATCACCACCAGGAGAAGTATAATAAACTTGAAAGACAAGTGTTGTAAGGATCCATAGCACACGAAGATTTTTTATTTACCACATTTAGGAGAATTGCAAATGGAATGTTTATCACTTTCTCCTTTTAACTATGCACCATGATGAATTTGATTCAAGATTTTTTTTAATATGAACCCACCTTTGCAGGATAAAACACTGTTTTCGACCTGCAATCCAAACCAATATATATCATTCAACAATCTTGATTTCCCTATAATTATAGGGTCCTAACATGGGGCACATAAATTTTGATAATCTTTTCAAAATCAGCAGAAAGGTAGTAGTAAGAGAAATTCCTGTGATTTCAGGGCCAACACATACTCTATGTAAACAATGCGTACAAGGAAAACAAACTAGGACTAATTTCAAGACAAAAGAGCACAATACAACAAAACCTTTGGAGATTGTGCACGTTGATCTATGTGGACTAACGAAGACAAAAGGGACTAAAAGGTGAAAATTAATTCATGCTACTTATTGATGATTACACTAGAATGACTGAAGTTATCTTTCTCGGGAAGAAATCAGAAGTGTTTGAACAATTCAAGACATACAAAGAAATGGTTGAAACTGAATTGGATTAAAAAATCAAATGTCTAAGATCAAACAATGGAGGAGAATTCACATCAAAGGAATTCATGGATTTCTATAGTGAACATGGAATAAAGAGGCAGTTATCAGCAATTAGGACACCACAACAGAATGGAGTCATTGAATGAAAGAACAAGAGAGTATAAGAAATGACTCGAACAATGTTGAAAGATTCCAAGTTAGGTAACATCTTTTGGGTACAAGTAGTGCATACAACAGTTCACATCCAAAACATAGGAATGCTCATAAATAATAGTGATAAGACTCCCTATGATCTATGGAAAGGAAGACCAGCAAATTTGAATCATTTCAGAGTGTTCAGAAGCAAATGTTATATCAAAAGAGAAGATGATAGGATTGTAAAATTTGACTCTCAAGTTGATAAAGGAATACTATTTGGGTACTAAAGCAAAAGAAAAACATACAAATGCTTCAATTTAAGACTCAACAAAATAATGGAAAGCATCAATGTGACGATTGATGAGACAGATGGATGAAAGATAAAATAAGGAAGCAAATATTCAGTGGAATAGGATCACGAAGAAGATTTCAAGGAAGAAGAAGAAAAGAGGAAGAAGAACAAGAGAATCCAGAAGCAGAGTAAGAGGAAGATGATAAACAGGATCTTCAAGTACCTCCAAAGACACCTAGTAGATGAGTGTAGAAGAATCATCCACCGAAACATATTATTAGCAATAAATATGTAGGAGTTGAAACCAGAAGAACACTACGTTTACCATAACAATAGCACCTAACATTGTTATCCATAATTAAGCCAAGAAGTTTTGAATAATCCGACAAGGATGAATACGGTATCAAATCTATGGATGAAGAATTGGACTAGATAGAGAAGAATGACACTTGGGAACTTGTTCCAAGACCGAATAATAAGAATGTGATCGATACAATGTGGGTCTTCAAAGACAAATTGAACGAGGCTAAAAAGGTTACCATAACAAATCAAGATTGGTATGTAAATGATACACTCAGGTTGAAGGTATATATTTCTAAGAGACCTTTGCCCCAATTGCTAGAATGGAAACAATCAGGTTGATTCTAGCTTATGTGTGTTCGAAAAATATCAAAGTGTATCATATGGGTGTAAAGTCATCCTTTCTAAATGGGGAGTTAGAATAAGAAGTATACATCGAGCACCCAGAAGGATTTCAATTGTCAGAAAAGGAAAATTATGTATGTAGGTTGAAGAAGGCACTGTATGGTCTCAAACAAGCCCTTGAAGCATGGTATTCAAGACTAGACATATACTTACAACAACAAGGGTTCAGGAAAGGAAATGCAGACAACAATCTATACATAAAGGCAAATCAAGATAGTATCCTGATAATTGAAGTTGATGTTGATGATATTATTTTTGGAAGTGATGATGATAGGATGAGTTAGAAATTTTCCAAAGACATGCAGAATGAGTTCCAGATGTCCTTGCTTGGTGATTTAACCTTCTTTTTGGGACTATAGATATGTCAAAGCAATAAAGTTGTATTCATCTCTCAGACCTAGTATATCATAGAAATACTAAAAATGTTTGGAATGGAAGATTGCAAACCAATCAGTACTCCCATGCAGATCAATTGAAAGTTAAGTAAGGATGATGGTTCCAAGGATGCATACTAGAGACTATATAGATCAATGATTGGAAGCTTACTCTATGTGACAGTTTCTAGACCAGATGTGATGCAGGCAGTTGGACAGGTTGTAAGGTTTCAAGCAGCACCAAAGGAATCACATGTTATGGAAGTGAAGAGGATATTCAGATATCTCAAAGGTAAAGAAGATTTTGGATTATGGTATCCAAAAGACAATGTTCTATCTCTTGTTTCCTACACAGATGCAGATTGGGCAGGTAGCATTGATGATAGAAGAATTACAAGTGGAGCAACCTTCTACTTGGGTGAGTTTTTGGTATCTTGGTTAAGCAAGAAATAGTCGTCAGTATCTTTTTCTACAGTAGAAGCAGAGTATATTGCAGCAACAGCATGTACTCATGTTTTATGGATGAAACAAACTTTGAAGGATATATAGGTTGAATATGATGAGCCCATTCTGATATTTTGTGATAACACCAATGCCATAAGTATCTCAAAGAATCCAGTGATGCACTCCAAGAGGAAACACATTCCAATCAAATTTCACTTTCTACAAGAACAAGTTGCAGAGAAGAACATCTGGATAGAGTATATAGGGAAAAAAGAGCAGATTGCAAATATCTTCACCAAACCTCTTCTAAGGGAGACCTTTGAGTATCTTTGACAGAAACTTGGAGTAGTTTCTACCTCATAGTGAATTACACAGCATCAAGCACAACACTATAGGGGGAGAGTAGAGATAGAATACTTGAAGACAAGAATTTTTGAATGTTTTTCATATATGTCATGGATATACCCGAGGAAGCACCATAAAGATGAAAAAGGGCAGCATAAAGTTTTGAATCTTGCAGACGGAGGGAGAATCCCGAAGGATGGTTTAGACAGGGGGAGCATCACCAAAGGGAATATACCTTTTTTCATTGATGTCAAAGGGGGAGAGACTAATCAGAAGCATGGAAATTGAGACAAAGAACAGAGGCATGATTATAGGGGGAGTGATGGTCACATGGGGAGCATGAGTATAAGTGTTGTCATGCCATCAACGTTGCATTAGAGTGTTGCCATGAATTCCAAAGGGGGATATTGTTGAAATATTAGGTTAGTTGTCATTGATGTCAACCCTTGAAGAAAGTTGGATAGCACATTCCAGTAGCCCTGAAGGTATGGTCATGGAACCTGCAATTGATCAAGGAATAAAGACATGAAGGTCGGTGTACTTGCAAGTAATACTATCATACATGGATAATATGTGTCATTCCATTTTCGTTGATATGTGGTACACCATATGGTTCCTCACGGTTGAGGAGTTATGGCCTTGAGAATTTAGAGGACCATGAAGAATGATCTAGAAGGATCTAGAAGCCCCTAGAAGGTCAATAAGAAGTTGCTAGTCAAATTGGTTGCAACAAGAAATTAATTAAGGGTAAATTTGTTGCAACAATAAAGTAATTAAAWATAAATTAGTTGCAAAAAWAAATTATGAGTTGAATAATTAATGGTAAAGTGGTTRCAACAAGAAGTTGTGGGTTARCCCTAAAACAAGGAAGGTGGATAAAAYAKYTACAMGTTAGMCCYTAAAGGAAGTCACTTGRAAAGTATAAATAAKACTTCAAGAGAYTCCCATTAGCACCTATTGWGCACATTGAATATCTATMTTGTGAAAGGTTTKTGGYAGGGATATCATTGACAAATATGAGGTAGYRTGAATCTGAGGCARTGAAGGAAGAGAAATGGAAAAKTTTCCTRATTRCGGAGGAGAGCGATGGTTTTTTGRAAAACCTTATTTTAGTTGATCCWTGYGAGTCAGACTACTAGTGTCCCRKGAGGCACTCCCRTGGGTTGYCTAGGGCTYRYCACTCRAGTTCCTGCTAGAAAATAGGATTTGTCCYRYGAGGMAAARCCAGATCTRAAGGATGAGGTTTGTATCAGSTTGYAGGAGCTGAGGAGAGTCTACAGGCATGTRTGACAGTGTTAAGTTACARYARAGTYAKCTACAKAAATAAAAGGTATTGTTATATGTTTGTTTGAGGTTGGATCTTGGTGATTGCTTGAGGTATGGTCATGTGAGGTTGAGTATATGCCCTTGAGGTATTATTGGTTGTACGGTACATGTTGTATGTAGCAGATCTATAGAGGCACACTATTGGTGCAATTGTTGTTTGTACTTGGAACACATTCTTGGGTATTTTGTTGAGGCATATCTTGTGTCATATGGTACATGTTTGAGGAATTTTAGTTGAGATGTATTGTTGAAGATATTGGTAAAACTTGAGCTACATAACAGTGAGGGTTTGATACATGGTTGATGTGATAGTTCATTATATTTGGTTTATGGATGTTGGTACATGTATGACATGTGATTAGAGATATATATTTGTGATGTTGGGTACATGGTTTGAGATATACTATTGTGATAGTGGGTATGAGATCTATGTGATCATATTTGATTGGTTGATGAGATTGAAGTGACAGGATTTACAGTGACATATTTTCAGTGACAAGTTTTACAATGATAGGTTTTATAGTGATAGGTTTACAGTGACAGGATTGATAGTGACAGATTTTGTGGTAGTGACAGTTTGGTCTCCATTTGTATTTCAGGGTGGCGGGATAGGGCAAGGAAAGGGGGTTGTAGCCTCCTTCTGGTTGGTGTCAGAAAACTAAGGGAGTTGTAGCTTCCTTTAGTTTGGAGCCTAAGAAACTAGGGGGTTGGAGCCTTCTTCAAGTTGTAGCTAGAAAACAAGGAAGTTGTTTCTTCCTATGAATGCATTTCTTATGACATATAAGAAAATCATTTCATGGTTTTGTCTCGCATTGGGTTTCCATGTAAAATATTGGTGTATTATGTACTTGTGTGGTTGCTTATTGTTCATTGTTTATTTATAATGCTCATGATGTTTTGAATACTATTGATGAATTACTCATAAATTTAAATAGTACATATTGTGGTTAAAAGTAATAAAAGTTCTCATATTGATTCACAGCCCCCCCTCTCATTATTCCAACAGTATAAGATCTGTTTCATGTGCTAGTATGCATCCAAATTTTAGAAATGTTTTTTTTAGTCTAGAGACGTGTTTTGATGTCTTTAAACACAAATATATTTCATTGAGAAAGTAAAACTATGTCTTGGGAAGCATACAAACAGGGAATAGAAGTGGAGTCGCCTAGTTGAACACCCATGTACACCTTTGTTGGTATCCCTTCAAGTAATATCATGTCAAACATAATTTGCCTATAGATTCAATCTTCCATGTACCTCTAGGTATATCAAAATCCCCCTAATTTTACCTAAAACCATCCTTACATAAGCCTCTCAACCATCATGTTGCTATAATACATTGAGAATAACACTTGGAAAGATCGCTCTTGTGTACCAAGGGATAGGGTAGCATGGCTTAAGCTATGGTCTATTCTCCTTGATTGGTGTTATGAAACATTCAACAAGTATTATTGTTATAAATACTTAGGTGTATCAAAGAGATATAGGGATTGGCACTCTTTTATCCTTAAGACCCTACAAACCCCAGCCTCTACAGAATGCATAACAAAAAGAATATATTGTTGGAGGCACTCAAGAATTTGTGAATTCTAATAGCATAGTAATACTCCTACCAGAGTTAAAAAAAAAAAATATGATGGACCCAATAATATCACATAGGATATCTATCTCAAAATATTCCTTACGTGATAATGATCACATTGGTATAGCTCTCCACTAACCCTTTTTGTGGACCCAACCATACTATTGCAAGAAACTTATCTTTAAAAACTTCTTGTGCACACTACTTGCATGGGCATAAGTCTTTGGTAACCCTTCTGGTGGACCCCAAAGGCCCCATGACAGTCACTAGAAATAATTTAATAGAGAAAAGGCTCAACAACTTGGAAAATAGGGCCTCTGGGATCCAATCCAATGTTTCTAATATTAACCAAAATGTTTCTAAGATAGATGACATGCAAGTAGACTTTTGCAACATGAAAGTAGGCTTAGAAAGTATGAAAGAAAATATTGCTAACATCAATAACCAAATGCATTCTATCCTTTCCATCCTACATGCAAGAAGGTAGTATCCAGATCCATCAATGGAGTAGGAAGGACTTTAATCCTACTATGGAGTTAAGCCTCACTCAGGGACACCCTTTCATGATATTCAATATCAAATGTGGCACAAATTTCCTAAAGTAGATCCAAACAAGTTTGATTGTTCTAACCCTATTAGCTAGGTTACCTAGATAGAAGACTACTTCTCCCTCCAAGGTATTGCAAATGACTTGATGAAAATTATAAGGGAGGTATTATACTTGGATCCAAAATTATGGCAATGGCGGCAATGGCATAATAAAAATCTTACGGGGAATACATTGCTTGGTGTTAGTTTGTGAAATGCATATATGCTTGTTTTGAAATAAACACTTGTTATTTGGTTCGATTAACCAAGTTTATTCAAAGACACAAAATGGAATATTTTAGTAGCCTTAGATCAATCGGTAATTCACACAAAGGGTATGACTAGTTCTTTTTTCAAAGAATGTTTTATCAGTGGTCTAAAGGAGGATATTTGGGCATAAGCCTTGATTTATCACCTATCTACTTGGTTGGACGCTTCCCAATGAGTTAGATAAGAATAGCTTGTGGCCAAATAATAAACCAAAATGGCCCCATTTATTACCCTCCCACACCCCCTCTATCACCTACAACAACCCTCTCCCCCTCTCAACCCTTGAGAGCCCACAAGTTGACCCAAGAAGAAGTTGTAGAATTGTAATGCCTCAAACTTTGTTATAAGTGTGATGAGAGATATTTCAAAGGGCATAAATGTAAAGAACATAAATTATTTTATATTGATGTGTCCCAACCAAAACCTCCTGAACACATTTCCGTGGAAGACACTACCAATCTAGATTTAGCGAAAATCACCTATCCTCCTTTGGAAGAAAATTCCGTAGATTTAATTCCTTGTTAGTAACCTCAAATTTCTCTTCATGCTTTATCAATAATTTTAGCTCCCAAGACCTTAAAGTTTATTCGCTACATCAAGCATCGAAAGGTGATTTTTTTTATTAAGAGTTACAACACCCACAATTTTATTCATAGGAGAGATGCAAAAGAAAACCATTATTATGTCCATGCATTGAATATTTTTTTAATTATGATAGACAATGGAGGTGTGATGAAATGTGGTGGAAAGTGTAAGAATGTAAAACTTCAAATGGGGGACTATCATCTCAAATATCACATGTTTTCTATTAAAATGGGTGGTTGTGATGTATTTCTTGGTGTAGAATTATTTTGCACATTGGATCTGGTTACCATGGATTTCAAGGAATTATAAATGAGCTTCACTAGGGAAGTTCATAAACATACACTCAAATATCTTAAGGTCAACTCCTCCAAAATTATTATCTCTCACTCTATGGAGAAGCTCTTGAAGAAAGGTCATTCAAGCATTATTTTTCAATTCAGTTCCATCCAAGTTATGATTAGACCCCCATAAACAATTCACCATGATTTGCAATTGGTCCTAACTAAACATCGATAAGTATTTCAAACACGTTGTGGTGTACCCCTTCATGTGGTGAGAATGATCATGGTATTTTCCTAATTCTGGTGAGAATGTGCATCCTTATAAGCACCCTCTTGAATAGAAGAATGAAATTGAAAAGATAATTCAGAAATTGTTGGAGGCAAGCATCATTCATCCCAATACTATCCCTTACTCATCACATTTGGTCATGGTATTGAATAAAGAACTAAATTGGCACATGTGTACTAACTTGTGTGCTCTTAGTAAGTTGACCATCAAAGACAAATTTCCCATCCCACTTATTGATGATCTCTTGGATGAGCTTCATGGTGCTAAGTTCTTCACTAAACTAGAACTTCACTGAGGATACCATGAAATGTGGATGAAGGAGGTGAACATTCCTAAGACAAATTTTGACAAACATAAAAGATATTATGAGTTTTTAATTATTCCCTTTGGTCTTTGCAATGCCCCATCCACCTTTTGAAATCTTCATAAATAATTTCCCCATCCCTTCCTGCACAATTTTGTTCTTTTATTCTTTGATGATATCTTGATTGATATCAAAATCTAGGAAGAACATGTGGATCATTTTTATAAAGCATTACAACTCCTCTAGGACAACCATTGTTTCCTCAAACGTTCCAAATGTGCTTTTAGTGATTCAAAGTTTGAATACTTATGCCACATTATTTGTCAAGACAAGTTGTGAGTGGATCCAAAGAAAATTAGGTTATACAAGTTTGGTCATACCCCAAGACTCTGAAGAGATTATGTCATTTCTTAGGACTTATAGGCTACTATATGAAATTTTTGAATAATTGTGGGTGAATTGCATCCCCCTTAACCATCCAGCTAAAAATGAATTTCTTTGTATGGAACAATGATTCCTAGTAAGTTTTTTCAACTTTAAGGAAACCATGTGTACTACACCTATCTTAGTTGTGCATGACTTCACTATGACTTTTGTCTTGGAATGTGGCACTTTAGGTAGAGATCATGGAGTTGTGCTAATGCAAGAGGGGTTGCCCTTGGCATTCACCAGTAAAAAATTGTGTTAGAAATTTGCAAAAGTACACTTATGAGAAAGAGATGATGGTCATCCTTCATGCAATCAATATTTAGTTCCCATATCTCATTAGGAGGTGCTTACATATCAAGAAAAACCATCATAGTTTGAATTATTTTCTATAATAGAGGTTGTCATCCCCAAAGTAACATAAGTGGGTTACTAAGATTCTTGTGTATGATTATGAGATTATATATAAGAAGGGAAAAGAGAATGCGGTGGTTGATGCTTTGTCTAGGAACAATGGGAGGAATGATTTATCTTTTCCTTATCTTTTCCCATACCATATTGGCTCCCAAAATACTGACAATAATGGTTGGTAAATGACATAGTTGTTCAACTCATTCAAAGACTTCAAGAGGACCCCAATCCCACTAAGGGTTATAGGTGGTAATAGAATACCTTGTAGTATAGAGGGAATTTTTCTCTAATGCATAATTCTACTTAAAAAAAAAAGGATGTTAAAGTAATTTACATTCATCCCCTATAGTGGGTCACTCTAGCTTCCAAAATACCTACAAATGTGCTAAGCACTCTTTCTTTTGGGAAGGAATGAAAACACATCCTTATTTTTGTAGCTAAATGTGAAGTTTGTCAAAGGAACAAAGGTGAAATAGTGAAGTATCCCAAGGATTTGTTGCCATTGTCAATCCCAACCACTATTTGGACTAACATTTCCATGGATTTATAGTGGGCCTCCCAAAATTCGAAATCAAATTGATCATCATGGAAGTAGTCAACTGTCTTTCCAAATATGCTCACTTTTTGGGGATTCTCCTCTCCTTGTTTGAGACCTACCTCCTCTTTGGAAGGTTCCCCGCAAAATTAAGAGGTTGTATGTGCCTTTTCTGGTGCCATTTTTAGTTCTGGAGGTGATCCCCTCTCATTTAACAAAGGGTAGTCATGTTTGAAATTCCCATATTTCGAATAAGAGTGACATTGAAAAATAACAATTTGAGAGTTTAGCCTCTGAATAAACCTCCAAAGTGATCCATCAATTTTCAAGGATATGAAATGTCAAACCATAACCCAACATTTTACTCTAGTTTGTAACTACCCAATTACCTTAACAAAACCTCCGACATAAATCTTCCATGGAACTTCCCAACTAAAGCTAGGTTTTGGAAGATACCAATGTATTCCATTCACATCCATTCCCACACCACCAACCTCAATCTATCCTCTAATAATTTGACTATATTTAGTTTTCTCACCTTTGATATGTTTACCCCTGAGGACTTTCTCACTTCCTTGTATGTACTTTCTAGATGAACATACTTGTTATCAATGGTATTTAGAGATACATATCTCTGCTCTATATTTGGAGAAACATCGGGTGAAAGCCTTGTGGGAAGTATCTCTAGCACCTCTATTTGGATCTGGGATTTTCATTCACTACCCTAGAGACATTTTCCTCCTCCTTCATAGGTTACATGTACTATTGTTGATCTACATTCATTGATCAAAGTTAGTGTATATAGATCCATCCTTGGTCTTATTCTTTTTCTTCTTATGGTTCTTGTATATTCTATACTTATCTATTGTTCCATTTAAATTACTTGTTGTGGATCGAGCTACCATTAAGTATGCAAGTCTGCAAACCTGAAATTCTATACTTAGTCACTTTTCTTACCCCACAATCCCAATACTTATTCATTTTTCTATGTTGTGGGGTACCAACATATTCCTCATTCCGCAAATTCCCATGTCCCACAACCTGCAAACCCACAACACTCTGAATGACCCCTTCTATTTTTGCATCATGCATAATGCACCACTTATCAATTTCTTGATTGTAGATGCGAGAGACCCCTCCATTTCATTTTCCTTTTTCTCAAGACTCACATTTTCACATCCCGTAATCCCATGTCCTCCAAAATGACTCATCCATTTCTGCAACCCATAAAATCGAATTTTCTTGTACTTAGTCTATTTCATCATTGTATATGTGGGAGTCCCTCTTACTTCTCTTTCGTTATTCATATCTTGCAGTCCTACATCCCACAATCCTGCATTCATCATATTGAACTTATCATTCCTCACTTCGCACTTCCATACTTAACCATTTTCCATGTTTTTGGACATCATATCACTGTTCCCAATGGAATTTACTTCCCCATCACCACGTTAGCTGCCACTTGTGTGAACCTAATATCATTATTAAGTGGCATGGATTTCATAAAATCTTTGTAATAAATTCAAAATCAGACTGTGCAAACTAGTAACTTTGAAATAAGAGCTACATCAATTGATAGCCAAGGCAATACATGGTAAAATAAATAAATAACTAAAATTCCATGTTGTGAAAAATATTATATCGATAAGAGCGCCACCTATTTGTAAAAAAGGAAATCAATGTAAAGACATGTCAAATAAAAGGAAATACTTGTATTGTGGAGACACTTTCAACACCCTTGGATGTGAAGACCGGTAATTTCAGTGGTCGTAGACAAATAAGTGGTATTTGTCTCTTCCCCTACAGAGAAGGAGTTAAACAAGGTCTAGAGTTCAGGCATTGCATTGGTCAGGTGTGTACCTGAAGTAGCAGGATTCAAAGAACTGGTACTTTGGTGTTCCAATAAATTTGACATTGAGTGAAGAATTATTTGAATACAAGGGAGCCTACAAAATTCCTTGTCCCCCTTCAGTATTCAGGAGGATGTTGTGACTTCTAGACCCAACTATGATTTTTAGGAATGAAGAAGCATATGAGTTTCTCAAAGATCATGGAGGAGGGATAGACCCTCTCAAAATTTATCTCACCATCCCAAGAATTGACATCAATTATGCATAGGTCAAGGTAAGTTCTCTAGAGTATCCATATGAAGAGTTTTTCTAGATTTTCTCCAAAATAATTGGACTAGAGTCCATAGCCTTTGTGCCAAAATACATTTTGTACATTCTCCACCATGGTATTCATGAAGATACCATGATCGACTGGGCCCACATCATCTCAAATGAGATTTCATTTTAGCTAGGGGGCCCTATGAAAAACTATTTTTTTTTACGACTTCATACTTGGTGTTTATTATTGCTTATTGTTACATATTTGAAGACTTGCCTAGAACCAAAAATATTGATTTAAGAAGGAAACAACTTAAGTCTAATACTCGGTTTTATGGAGGCATAAAGCTCCATATATTTTTTACATGGTTCAAAAAACTTTTATGTCTACTTTCAAGAAAATGATTCATGGTCCTATTGTGTCAAGGTTTTCACTCGAGGTTTCATCCTTTCTCATCGAGAAAGGAGTTTTTGAAACTTTGGAGGAATTTAGTCTTTTGAGACTATTTGGGTTCCAAGGAAAACCCTTTTTGTTACCATTCTACGTGTTTGATCTACTTTTCATCATTGAGGTGTGAAAATAGTATAAGTATTGGCCACACTTTTTCAATGAGAAAAGGAAAAAAAAATGTATTCCATTGTCGTGGAGGGTTGGAGAGATAATTTTCAAACATATATCCCATTAGATGAATTTGTTATTCATTTGGATCAACTCGTTCTGAAAGAATCCCAATCCATCAAGGGTTTCAATCCCAAATATTTATTTTATGCATATATGTATCTAGTTGGGTATTATTCATATTTTAGTAAGTCAGAGCAATTTGAAGGAGGGGCAGATAGCCAGAATCTCATTGAGGCCTCTGTTGAAGAAAACCTAAATGACATTGAAGAATTGGCCAACACTAATGAGTGTTATAGTCATAGGGGTAGAGAGGAAACCACTAATAACCCCAATTCATCAAATGTATCCCAAAAAAGTAATTTATCAAAAACTAAACCTCAAAGTAGTGGTCTAAAACAAATAAGGACATCCGTTGGAAATTAAGACGATGGTGGAGACAAGGATCCTACTAAGAAAATAATGGAAAAATATCATATCGTTCATACTTCCATAAAAATAAAAAGAGAAACTCATAAAGGGGGACAAGACATACCCGAAATCAAAGAAAGTCCCAAATTCATGGAAGTAGATGATGTAATAGAGGAACCCAACTAGTCAGAGTAGAGATTGATGGAAACCAGGGTGATTACTGAAGAACCGGCTTCCCAAGAGCCGTAAATATTTGCAGAGGATTATGTTACATTACACCATGCGGCCTACCACAAAAGTTTTAAAAAACTATTAATAGAAAAAGTAAACATGAAAAAGTAAAAGTTGCAAAGAAATATAAGTCAGAAATCAATTTTCATGGGGTTCCACCCTCGAAAATCATGCAATTTCATGATGCAACTAGAGATGCATTAAAGGAGACCATTTTTGAAATAGAGATTTTTTTTTTTAAAGAGAGAATAAAGGAATTAGAGAAATCTTTGATTCCAAAACCTTTATTTTTTGAACCTATTACTACAACTCATCTCCTACTTACTCTTGAAGATGTCCCAGAGACTAGCTCCAAATTAAAAGGTTCATCTATTTTACTGATGGTTGTAAGGAAATACATTGGAGATGGTATCGATAAGAGAATAGACTTAATCCTTGGAATTTGGGAATTAGCACATAGCTCAACTATTTTCTCAACAATGGTTTTGCACTTTAAGGAGTATCTCCAGAAAGATTTAGAAAATGATGAAGGATTTTATAAAGAAGCAGTGGGAACATTTGAAGCAAAGGCTTCAAGCTTGAGTGAGACACACATAAGAGAACAAAACCTTCCCTCCAATGTTCGCATAAAATAAATTAATGCTTGAAAGCTAAAAATAATCAAGTGCCTAAGAGAGTAGTTGTCTAAGTGTGATATTGTTAACATTAAAATGGGTGACATATTCTTGAAACTTGTTGAATTGACCAAAGAGTTAGTGAACCACATTTACTAATGGATAGAATACTTTTGTCAAGGGAGAAAATATTAGAACAATTGGAAGTATTAAAATTTCCATGGGCTAATGAATTTAATGATTCAGTTGAGTTCTCTGAGGGAGAAATAAAAAGGTGGTTTTTCCAATATATAAATAAGAATGATGATATTGAGGACACACTACATTAATTGAGCATTGATTTGAGAGAATTGTAGAATGATTTATTTGAAACTAAGAACAAGCATGAAATAACATTTTCTCCAATGAGGGAGTCTATAGAATAATGGTTAACAAAGGCCTTAGTTAAGATAACCGAGACATATAGGAAGAAGCAGTTACATCAGGTATGCCACCTCTAGCACATCAACATCCTACATAAGACACCACCACAAGAAAATGATAATTTGAAATTTCCATCATAGTAAGTCAATTAGTCATGTCGTTCTTGACTTCACCAATTTTCTTCCTCATCCAATTCTCATTTTTCCTTTTTTGTTCCCAGAAACCTGTGAAATCAAAGGTCGACCTGTGACTACTGTAACACCTCATTTTTTGGCCTTAGACAATTAGAACATTGTTTTCTACTCATCTTAATAATTTAATGCTCAACATTTGTTTGGAGTCATTTAGACTGAGTTAGAAATTTGAGATGAGTACATCTAGACCTATTTATGTCTTACATGATATTATTCTTATTGTCATATGCTCATGACAATGATAGTTCTCTGATTGTTTAAACATGAAAATTAAAATGGGGAATTTCAGTACATGGATACCAGTTCAAGTTATGTTGTCAATGTATAATCACTGCTACATATGGGAGGAAAATTTGGTGTTGTACTCCAACAATATCAATAAAATCGGTTGCACTGTTGGATTTTACTTGCATTTTTTGTATTTATTTTTAAAAACCCCGACGTTCGTCGACTATCTGATGAAAGGGACTTTACCATCGAATATCTGGCGATGGACCAGGTCAATGATCTATGTGTCAGCATTTGACTAAGTCAATATTTTTTCCAGTTAAGAAACATGTCTCTGTTCAAAATCCGCCAAAACTATGATGAAAAAGTGATATATAATTAAAAAAGATTGAAATATTAGTTTGTTTGACATTGTTGCTATACTAGTGACAGTTTGCAGAGGTTATAGGGGATATTTTTTGGTCAGAATACAAAAATAATTATCTTTTTAATTTCATTACAAATAGTTAAACTACTAAGGTTGATTTTTGAATATAATCATCACTGAAAGTTTGGTAAGGAAAAAAGTCACATAACATTCCTCGAGGAGGACAAGGAGACATGATATATGCATTGGAGGATTTTGGTGATCGAAAATGTTATTTCCCTTGTAAACTATGTAGGGGTTGTAATAGAAGGAGACTTTTAATAAAAACAACTAAAATACATTGTAGAGAGTATGGACACCTTGAAGGCGGGCATGAATATCGTCCCTTGGTAAGTTATCATTATATGTCTTAATATTGTAGATTGTTTTTGTAAAAATTTATATGTTAAATGTAAAAGAAAAATAATGTATTTTTTCTCTTTATGGATATGTTCTACGTACACAACAAATTGAGAGTAAGTTAAGAAGATAATATGTAGATTGTAATTAGTGTTTAGGGTAGGGTTTAGTTGTTAAGGGGTTTAAGGTTTAGGGTGTAAGGGTGTAAGGGATTAGGGGTTAATATTTTAGAGGTTTAAGGGTTAATAAGGYCAGATTAGGGCTCAGTGGTTAAGGGGTTAGGGGTTAATAGGTTAKGGTTTAAGGTAGGTTTAGGGGGTTTAGGTCCTAGGGAATTTAGAGGTTAATGGGGTTTTAGGGAGTAGGGGTTAGGGGTTTAGGGTTAGGGATTAAGGGATTAGGTCACGTTATGGGTTAATAGTTTAGGGGCTTAGGAGGTAAGGGGTTATTGGTTAAGGGTTTAGGATTTAGGGGTTTAGGGGTTTAAGGGATTAAGGGGAATGAGGTTAAAGTGTTAAGGACTAGGGGATAGGGTTTGAGGGGTTAAGGGCTAGGGATTAAAGGGATAGGGGTTAATGGTTTATAGGTTAGGGGTGGGTTAAGGGTTAGGGATCAAAGGGATATATAAGCTCTCAACCCCTTATAAATTGTGGTCTACAAGTTGTAGCAAAGTTGTCATCGACTTAAAAGATGTGGTCACCAAGTGAAATCAAGGAAGAATTTGACATAATGATGAAGGTTAAATAAGAACAAGTTTTTTTTTTTGGTTGTGACTATATATCTCACAAAGTGTATCTCTTTCTACATGTCAAGAAAAGTAACATTTTTCCAATATTTTTTCAACATATTCATAAAAGTCTTGATAAATTGCACAAGCTTCATCATTGATTTGTTGCTTTTGTTTCTCGCTCTCACCTAAGTTGATTTCTCCATATAGAATGCCAACTCCTAAGTACCCCTATCCCTTGGATGACCAATAACTTATTAACCCCTAAGCCCTTAGCCCTTGACCCCTCATAAACCCCTAAACCATTAAGTAGACCTATCCTTGACCCCTAATTACCCCTTAAACCATAACCCCTTAACCCCTAACCCTCGCATCATCAATGTGTTAACCCCTAATCCACCATCTCTCAACCCATTATAAATTAAATTGTGGTCTCCAAGTTGGGTCGGGGGAAGTTGCCATCCACTTAACACTTGTGGTCTCTAAGTGAAATCAAGAAATAATATTACATAATGATGAAGGTGAAATAAGAATATGTTGTATTTTCTCGTTGTGACTATATATCTCACGAAGTGTCTCTCTTTCTACATGTCAAGAAAATTAACATGTTTCCTATATTTTTTCAACATATTCATAAAAATCTTGATTAGTTGCACAAGTTTCATCATTGATTTGTTGTCTTTGTTTCTCGCTCTCACCTAAGTTGATTTCTCCATATATAATACCAACTCCTAAGTACCTCTAGCCCTTGGATGGCCAATAACATTTTAACCCCTAATCCCTTAGCCCTTGACCCCTCATAAACCCCTAAACCATTAAGTAACCCTATGCTTGACCCATAATTACCCCTTAATCCCTAACCCCTTAACCCCTAACCCTTTCATCACTAATGCATTAACCCATAATCCCCCAGCTCTCAACCCCTTATAAATTAAATCATGGTCTCCAAGTTGGATCAGGGGAAGTTACCATCCACTTAACACTTGTGATCTCCAAGTGAAATCAAGAAATAATATTACATAATGATGAAGACGAAATAAGAATATGTTGTTTTTTCTCGTTGTGACTATATATCTCACAGAGTGTCTCTCTTGCTACATGTCAATAAAAGTAACATTTTTCCTATATTTTTTCAACATATTCATAAACATCTTGGAAAATTGCACAAGCTTCATCATTGATTTGTTGTCTTTGTTTTTCACTTTCACCTGCTAAGATGGCTACTCCATATAGAATACCAACTCCTAAGTACACATGACCCTTGGATAGCCAATAACATGTAAACCCCTAAGCCCTTAGCTCTTGACCCCTTATAAACCCCTAAACCATTAAGTACCCCTATCCCTGACCCCTAATCACCCTAGCTTAAACTCTAACCCATTAACCCCTAACCCTTGGACCACTAACACGTTAACTCTAATCCCCCAACTCTTAATCCCTTATAAATTAAGCCATGGTCTCTAAGTTGGGCCAGGGAAAGTTTCCATCCACTTAAAATTTGTGGTCTCCAAGCGAAATCAAGAAAGAATATGACATAATGATGAAGGCAAAATAAGAATATGTTGTTTTTGTTGGTTGTGATTATATATGTCACAAAGTGTCTTTCTTTCTACATGTCAAGAAAAGTAACAATTTTCCTATATTTTTTCAACATATTGATAAATTGCACAAGCTTCATCATTGATTTGTCATCTTTATTTATCGCTCTCACCTAAGTTGTCTTTGTCTTTGTCTTTGTTGTCTTTGTTTTCCTATATTATATTTGTAAATGTTTGTATCATTTTAATATTTGTTATATACACTAATATTACTTGATTGTTTCTAATTATAAATGAACGACACACTAAGGCACTGTCCATGGAGGAAGACGTGGTTGTACAAGCGCATTTTCAGGAACATGGAGTGAATATTGAAGATCAAATTAATGATCCTATGGAAGAATATGATGATGTTAATAACATAGTTGAAGAAGATGGGACAAATATATTGATCCAAGAGATAATTAATAATGCTAGACTGGATGATGATGATGACCAACTTGATGGTGTTTTTGATATACATGTGCTTGAGAAGGCAAGACAGCCTCTTTATGAAGGCTCCAAAACAAGTCTTCTCTTTGTTATATTGTTGTTGGTGAACTTAAAGGTTATGAATTCTTTGTCAAACAATTGTGTCACACATCTCCTAAGGTATGTAATATATTTTTTCACATTTAGTACATGATGATAAAGGTTTTCGTTTTTCCTATATTTTTATTGTTAGTTGATCATCTGTAAAATTTGGTTCCAATATGTATGATTAATATTCTTTACATTAACCAATATTGATTTTTTTTATGTTTTAGATTGTTAGGTGAATTTTTTTTACCACCGTCAAATGTTTCATATCGCACATACAAAGATTTACATGCCATTATGAAAGATATTGGAATGTTGTATCAAGTTATGCATGCATGTCCTGATGATCGTATTATATATTATGGAGAAAATGCATCAAAAGAAGAATGTCTGAAATTTCAAATTAGTAGATATTGAATTGATCAAGTAACCAAAAAGGTCCCTCGCAAGGTTCTTCATTGTATTTCCATAATTCCACATTTGCAGTGATTTTTTAGGTGCAAAAGAATAGCACAGTTTATGGATTACCATGCAAAGAATAGAAGTAAAGATGGTGTTCTTTGAATGCCTGCAAATGGGTCTGTATTTAAGAATATAAAGGAAATATGGCCACATTTTAAAGTCGAACCTCGTAATCTTAAGCTGTCATTGGCAACTGACGGTGTCAATCCATTTGGAGAGCTCAGATCTACTTACTTGGTCTGTCTTGTTTTGTTATCAAAAATAAATTTCCTCCATGTATGTCAATCAAGAGAGAGCACATAATGTTGGCAATGGTTGTTCCAGGAATTTGTTTAGAATAATTTTTTTTAACAGGGTAACATCTCATTTCTCTTGTTTGTTTCATAATTATGTTTTATATTGTTTTGTTTACTCATATATATTCAATTGTCTTATAATTATGTTTGATATTTTTTTTTTACTCATATATGTAGTAATTATCTATTGTATGTTCAATCAATTAGGTAAGTGATCTAAAAATGAAGAAGACTTGTATTCTTGAAAATATTTGCAAGTAAAATTTTATGTGTTAAAAATGCAAATGGATCATCTTTGCAACACAAATTTTAATAGGATTTACTCATTCAAGATGCATATAAACAATAGCATAATCAATGAACAGAAAACACATAACACAACAAATGATAAAGGAGTTCACCCCTCTCTTGGGTTACATCTCCTGGTCCAACTTCCAATGGATCATTTGTATTATTTGCTCAAAGTGCTCAAAAATGTGATTTACAATGCTCAAAATTCCAAATAGACTGCTCCAATGGCTTCAAAACATCCAAAAACCCCTAGTTGGGCTTTTTCGGCACCTTGTTTGGCCAAAAATTGAAGAAGATAGGCTTCCTGGAAGTCCCCCCTTCAAGCTTGTTGTCTCTGCATCTACAAAACACACCTCCCATCGCTCAACCTAGCCCACATGCATATTTAAGTGTAAAAACCTAGCACCAGATGCAACCACGTGAACCGTGCAAACTGTAGGACAGTTACGGGCACACCTAGCCCCTAACCGTCAAGGGCCAGGTCATATGACCCATGCGACCACGCGCTAGCATAAAAATGGGCTCCTGTTACAAAAGCCAATGGTCAAAGGCCAAATGGTGGGTTGTTGAAATAACCGTTGGAACAAACATTAACCACACACATGTGCCCATACACTATAGCTATGGGTTATATGTTATATAATGCGCGACCAAGGGCTGGGGCTAAGCCCTGGCCCGGTCGCGGCCCAAACCACCCGCATATTCAAACTTATATATATTCCTTGCCATATATATAATAAGTAACAAATGGTGGCATGCTAGTTGGCGGCTCTTTGCCAAGTATTTTCCCCTACCCAGAGGTCACGGGGTCAACTCCGGCAAACGACATAAGTTTTAAACCAAATAATGGATGACACATGGCGACCATTAACTGGGCCACATGTCATCGTTCTGTTCTCTTCCAAACATGCCAAGTCACCTACCAAATGCCTAAATTCCTATTTGCCACATGTCGTATGACTTGCCATGTGTTGTACGACCTGCCACGTCAACGTCTGTATGGACTGTACGGACTGTACAGTTAGCAGCCCTTTTTTTTTGCCTATTTGTAAATTTGAATAGAACGTGATATCTCTCGCTTCCGATGTCCGTTTGAACCCAAACGAGTTGCATTAGGTTTGTAACAACGAGGTCTACACTCTTGTTTGATTTGAAGTGATTCCGAGCAATTTTAATTTTTGAGCAAAATTTGATCCCCTGATCACACCTCCCCATTGGAAAGCTTTTGGACCTCCAAAAGACTATTTTCAGTCTATTTGAATATGAGAGTATAGTTCCCTCACTCTTCCAACCTCAATCCACTTGGTTTTTCTTGGATTTGTTCCTTTAAGACCAACTCGAAGATACTCCACATTTCCTCATTTTGAAGTTCGCATTCTCCTGTCAAGGATGGTGTCTTCATGCAGTTCTGTAAGATATTCTAGGGAAAAATCATTTATAGAAGGAATCTGGACATGATCTCCATGATCATCAATCAACGGAGGCTCATACAATTTCAAATTCTCAACATTAACAACTACATACATTTGCATATAAGGAGGCAAATCTAAACGAAAGGCATTATTACCAATCTTGTCGATAATCTTGAAAGGACCATATCGAATCGGTTTCAATTTTTTACCTTCTGCTTTAAGCCTCTCCTTACTGATGTAAAGCCAAACTTCATCTCCAACTTGGAAACTATGATTAACACAATTCTTTTCATGTCTCATCTTGTACTTGTCTTGACTCTTTTCCAACTGCTCTTGCACCATTTGATGTATCGACTGAATTATTTCAATGAACTTTTCTGCCCTATCAATGTCATATTGACCATCGATAGCAATATCCTTTCCAAAGATAAAATCTAAAGGAGATTTGGGAAAATAGTCAAAACATGCTTCAAATGGCGATGTTTGAGTCGAAGAGTGCTTAGCTCGATTGTAAGCATGCTGAATGTAGTGTAAATGCTCATCCCAAAGTTTAGAATGCTTGCTGCAATAAGCATGAAGAAGATGCACCACTGTTTGATTTACCACTTTTGTCTGACCATCTGTTTGTGGTTGAAAAACTGTGCTCTTTTTTAGTTTGGTGTCCATGAGTGCCCATAAACTCGACCAAAAACTTCCAACAAATCGAGAATCCCGATCAAAAATAATGGATTTAGGCAATCCAAAATGCACCCAAACATTTTGAAAGAACAATTGTGCTATTTGTTCAGCTGTAAACTGCTTCATACAAGGCATCAAAATACACATTTTTCTAAATCGATCAACCACAACATAAAGATAATCATGATTTCGTCTAGACATAGGTAAACCTCCTACAAAATCCATGGAAATA
>JZKD02S2119035.1:275375-291669 GCA_000966675.3 Picea glauca
CCTCTCAAGCATTGGCTAGAGATAATAGGCTTCTTCAAGAGTGGATGGGGGTATTAGTGCTCTAGGAATTCTTTCCAATTACTATCAAGGTGATCTCAAAGCTTGGCCAATGCAAGAGGGAAGAGCCTCCGGATGTCCTACCTTAATGCAAAGGAAATAAAACTTCAATGATCAAAGGGAATAAGGCTTGAATATACATAAATTCTTAGCTTTAATATAATAAAATAAGTTTTTGAGTTTATTTTGTTAATCAACGCTTTTATCACTCAAATTAAATATTTTACATCCAGACCTTGGACATAGATAAACTTCTTGTATTTCCTTATCACTGAAACCATGTTTTCGGATATTGTTTTCATCTATCCAAGTCAAGAATGCATGTGAAAGTTGATATGGTGATGTAATGAAGGTCAGACTCAATAAGATCTTGAAGCAAATGTATTCTTTATGGCCAAATGCAAATGTGGTACGCTTTGTGGTTGCAACTCATTGTTGTAGAAATATCTAGTTCTTTATAGAATATGTTGGATTGTAAAAGAAATCCCTTCCTCCATTCTCTTAAAATTATGGTATGTGTCAATCCATGAAGCATGAACTCACTTTTACTATTTTATTATTAAGTTTGCAAAAAAAACTGAGTGGGTTGAGAATTTTATTGTAACAACAAAATTCACTTGTACTATTATGTTCTTGTGGTTTCCTCAAAATGTTTCATCACAACCCTTATGACACTCACTAATTGTTTCTCTCATTTGATGGAGTGTTGTAGGAAGTACAACCAAACATGTATTTTTCATATCTATCTTCGTCAAGTGAAATAAGTTTAGGTAGAATAGAGGAAAGTGAGACATCTAATAGGTCTAACATGTGAAGATCAACTAGAGGTGAGAAGTGTTGGAGATACTTCACACACACCTAGGATTTATTTTTCCTAAGATTTTTCCTATGTTTATTAGTCATTATTTAGTCACCTATAGTTTAGGGAGAATATTCTCTTCAGTTCACACTTCAGTTTGATCAGTTGAGTGGAGTCTAGATGCCACATTAGGATGATCACCATGCAACATTGGGATCATCACTAGCTAATGTGCATTGTCCTTGGGATCATCACTATGCTAGCACATTACTGATGATTCCCTTATCTCCTCCTCACTTCACCTTGTTTCAGTCAGTTAAATGAATATTGAGAGACTAGTTAACTTAGACTAGGTGGTAGTTCACTCTCGTAACTGCCTGAAAGACTAGACTGGGTGGTAGTTTACTCCTATAATTGTTGGTGTGTGTCCATATCAATCTAGACCACCACTATGGTGAATTTTCCTCTCCTCCAATATGCATTAGTTGAGTTATATAGATTATATCATGTGTAAATTATCATTCATTCATTTGGTTAATGAGAATTCTTCCATTCTTTCTCTCTTGCTTCTCTTTTCTCATATTTTCTCTGCAAATTGTGTATGTAATTTGCTATATAGATTTATTATGTGAAGTTTCAACACATTTACATGGTATCATATCCGACGGGCTGCTAGGGAAAAGACACACCATATCATTTTTGCAAGTATCGAATATTGAAGACAACAAAAAAATGGAATTTCCAAAAGATTTCATTCTTACACCGTACAATTTGTTTGCATGGAAGGAGAAGATGATAATGCATCTTTGAGGTAGAGGATTATACAGGTTAACCATGAACACAAATACCAAAACCACGTCAGCCATAGAAAAATCCAAGTATCTGAATCAAATGGATGAAGCATTTGGAACTATTTGCAGTCTCATTTCTCCTAAAATCCTCTTTCACTTATCCTCTTGTAAAACCCCCAATGAAGCCTAGACAACCATGGAAGGGATTTTTGGATAATAGGATGAGATGAGGGGACACTTTCTCGAGGTGGAATTACTCACTTTGGATCCAAAAACCTTCGACAATCTCCAATATTTCTTTACCAAATACAAGGATTTGTTTTCGCAACTCAAGGCTTGGGGGGTTGATAAATCTAAGGAGAAGAAACAAATGGTTCTTACCATTCTCTCCAAACTTGGTCTGGAATACTTAGTGTTTGTATCTACATTTCATTAAGTTAGGCTTGCCTCTGGAGCCACCTAGACGATGCCCTCTCTTGAGGCCTTTATCGAGTCTCTGACACAAAAGCAGAACAAGCTCATCAATATGGAAAAAATCAAAGGCCCAAAGGCACATTCACTTACTGTGCAAGCTGGTAGTGGTTATCAATATTAGAAATATAAAGACAAAGGCAAAAGGAAAGCACATGCAAATCCAAAGAATGAAGGGTATTCAAAACCCTTGAATGATGCCTCCAGATCCAAAGGTGGAAAGGGAAGAAAAGGGAAGAAATGCACTTACTTCCATAAAGGATTCCATCCAAAATCCACATGTATGAATAAAAATATAGATAAAATGGCCCAAATACTTCAGCAAAACAACCTTGGAGATCACATCCCCAAAGGTTCCAAGAAGAAGAAGTCAAAAGATCATAATCCCAAGAAATGCAATTCTAGCCATGCTTTGATTGCCATCAAATCCTCTCTTGATGCTTGGATTGTAGATTCAGGTGCATCACACCACATGGTAGCCACAAAAGAAGTCTATTATTCATTAGATGGATGTAAAGGTCCTCCTATTCTGATGGGAGACAACTCTCTAGTAGAGGTCACCGACAAAGGAAGAATTGAACTCACAAATGAAAGCTTCGAGAATGTGCTACATGTTCCCAAAATTTTCGTAAATCTTCTCTCTCTGTATCAGATGAAAAACTTCAGCACCGGAAAGAGATTCATATTCACACCTGATGCAGTGGATATCTATGACATGCAAACCGATTCCAAGTTGCTACCAATGAGGTAAATCATCAATCTAGACTCTACACATTTTATGAATTTATTGAACCAGATTATGCATTACTGCTTACCCATGCTGATGAAAGTAGCATGATATGGAATGAAAGGTTTGAGCATTTGAATTTCAAATATATGCAACAACTTAGCAAGTAGGGAATGGTTGATGGTCTACATGACATCCACTTCTCCAAAGGAATTTGTGATGGATGTGTTTTTGAAAAACACCCTTGAGAGAAATTCGACAAAGGAACGGTTCAGAAGGATTCATTTCCTTTCGATACGACCCATAGTGACCTCATGGGCCCTTTTTTCACATCCTTCAATCATTAAAGCAAGGTGCGTGCTCATTCTTGTTGATGATTTCTCACGCTTCACATGGATTTTCTTTCTCAAGCAAAAATCAGAGGTCTTTCAACACCTCAAAGATTTAAAAGCCCTTGTTGAGACACAGCTAGGAAAGAAAATCAAAGTCCTCCAAACAGATAATGGGGGAGAGTATGTCAACCATGAGATACAATTTTTTTTTCATGAGGCCGAGATTAAGTTGCAGCACACGGTTCCTTATACTCCGCAGCAAAACGAAGTTGTTGAGCGGAAAAATAGATCTCTAAAAGAGATGGCATCTTGCATGCTACATGCAAAGTCACTTCCACAGAGATTATGGGTTGAAGCACTTAATTGTGCAACCTACATCCAAAACAAATCTCCGCATAGATCTATCAAGCATAAGACCCCCTACGAGGCTTGGAGCGACCTCAAATAGAAAGTGACCCACTTTCATATTTTCGGTTCACGTGCATGGGCCAGGATTCCCTATGAGAAGAGGAAGGAACCCGATCCATAGAGCACATAGTGTATCTTTGTTGGATACCCCGACGGTGTGAAGGGATATAAACTCATTGATATTTCCTCGAACTAGATCATCATTGAGGATAGTGTCCAATTCAAGAAAAGTGTCTCGCATGTATCTTAACGGCCACATGCAGACACTTTTGTTCTTCCACCTGTCAGAGATGATAAGAATGCACATGTTGACTCTTCTTCAGATGAGAGTTTTGATTTAGAGGATTCAAATGATCTAGATACAGAGTCAGTATAGTCAAATGTAGAGTCAATGCATGCATATGCAAATGTAGAGCCAGAGTTGAGGCCCAAGTGGGCCAAGACTACTCTTAAGGATGTAGGAGATCTTGTTGGGGATCTAGCTGATACTACGAGGACTCGATCTGATTTCGAGGAGCCTTCTCTTGCACTCACTGCCACTAAATTAATGCCACCTAGGCATATTTTATTGGTTCATTCTTCATATCCATAGTCCTATGGCAAGGCTACTAGAAATCCCTTTTGGGAATCTTCCATGCAGGAGGAGTACATCTCCCTCCTCGAAAACTAGACTTGGGATCTAGTTCCCCTTCCTGCAGGAAGAAAACTTGTTAGGTGAAAATGGGTCTATAGGACCAAGAGCGCAATGGATGGATAGGTTAGAAGATACAAACAAATCCAAAGAATGAAGGGTACTCAAAACCCTTGAACGATGCCTTCGGATCCAAAGGTGGAAAGGGAAGAAAAGGGGAGAAATGCACTTACTTCCATAAAGGATTCCATCCAAAATCCACATGTATGTAGAAAAAGATAGATAAAATGGCCCAAATAATTCAGAAAAACAACCTTGGATATCGCATCCCTAAGGGTTCCAAGAAGAAGAAGCCAAAAGATCATAATCCCAAGAAAGGAAATTCTAGCCATGCTTTGATTTCCATCAAATCCTCTCTTGATGTTAGGATCGTAGATTCAGGTGCATCACACCACATGGAAGCCACAAAAGAAGTCTATTCTTCATTAGATGCATGCAAAGGTCCTCCTATTTTGATGGGGGACAACTCTCCAATTGAGGTCATCGGCAAAGGAAGAATTGAACTCACAAACGAAAGCTTCGAAAATGTGCTACATGTTCCCAAAATTTCCGTAAATCTTCTCTCTGTGTATCATATGAAAAAATCCATCACCAGAAAGAGAGTCATATTCACACCTGATGCAGTGGATATCTATGACATGCAAACCAATTCCAAAGTTTCTACCGATGAGGTAAATCATCAATCTAGACTCTATACATTTTATGAATTTATTGAACCAGATTATGCATTATTGCTTACCCATGCTGATGAAAGTAGTATGATATGGAACGAAGGTTCAGGCATTTAAATTTCAAAATATATGCAACAAATTAGCAAGTAGGGAATGGTTGATGGTCTACCTAACATCCACTTCTCCAAATAAATTTGTGACGGATGTGTTTTTGAAAAACACCCTCGAGAGAAATTTGACAAAGGAACGACTCAGAAGGCTTCATTTCCTTTAGATCTGATCCATAGTGACCTCATGGGCCCTTTTTTGGCATCCTTCGATCATTAAATCAAGGTGCGTGCTCATTCTTGTTGATGATTTCTCATGCTTCACATAGATTTTCTTTCTCAAGCAAAAATCAAAGGTCTTTCAACACCTCAAAGATTTTAAAGTCCTTGTTGAGACACAGTTAGGAAAGAAAATCAAAGTCCTCCAAACATATAATGGGGGAGAGTATGTCAACCATGAGATACAAAATCTTTGTCATGAGGCTGAGATTAAGTTGCAGCACACGGTTCCTTCTACTCCGTAGCAAAACTGAGTTGTTGAGCGGAAAAATAGATCTCTAAAAGAGATGGCATCTTACATGCTACATGCAAAGTCACTTCCACAGAGATTATGGGATGAAGCACTTAATCGTGCAACCTACATCCAAAACAGATCTCCCCATATATCTATCAAGGATAAGACCCCTTATGAGGCTTGGAGCGGCCTCAAATCGGAAGTGACCCACTTTCATATTTTCGGTTCACATGCATGGGCCAGGATTCCCTCTAAGAAGAGGAAGGCACCCGATCCATAGAGCACATAGTGTATCTTTGTTGGATACCATGACGATGTGAAGGGATACAAACTCATTGATATTTCCTCAGACCGACTCATCATTGAGCATAGTGTCCAATTTAAGAAAAGTGTCTTGCATGTATCTCAACGACCACATGCAAACACTTCTTCAGATGAGAGTTATGATTTAGAGGATTCAAATTATCCATATATAGAGTCAGTATAGTCAAATGTAGAGTCAGTGCATTCATATGTAGATGCAGAGCCAGAGTTGAGGCCCAAGTGGGCCAAGACTACTCTTCAGGATGCAGGAGATCTTGTTGGGGATCCAGCTGATACTATGAGGACTCGATCTGATTTCGAGGAGCCTTCTCTTGCACTCACTACCACTAAATCGATGCCACCTAGGCATATTTTCTTGGTTTAGTCTTCATATCCATAGTCCTATGGTGAGGCTGCTGGAAATCCCTTTTGGGAATCTTCCATGCAGGAGGAGTAGATCTCTCACCTTGAGAACCAGACTTGGGATCTAGTGCCCCTTCCTGCAGGAAGAAAACTTGTTAGGTGCAGATGGGTCTACAGGACCAAGAGTGCAATGGATGGATAGGTTAGCAGATACAAGCCAGGATAGTTGCCAAAGGCTTTCAGAAAGTGCACGGTATTGACTATGATGAGACCTTCACTCCAGTAGTGAAGATGGATTCCATATGTTTGGAACTTTCCATTGCAGCAACGAAAGGATGGGAAGTCCATTGGATGGATGTGAAGAATGCATTTCTTCATGGATATCTCTCTAAGGAGATCTATATGGAGCATCCCCAGAGATTTATGTAGGATTCATCTTTGGTTTGTCGACTAAATAAGTCTCTTTATGGCCTCAATAAGGCCTCGAGGGCATGGAATTCCAAGATGGACTCCTACTTGTTGCCACATAACTTTGTATGTTGTAATTCAGACCTGAATGTTTCTATGCTTAGGACGACTGATTCAATTCTAGTCCCAGTTATGCATGTTGATGATTTGTTGATCACTGGTTTCTCAACTTCAGTGATTGTTGCAGGCAAGAAGATTCTGCATGATAGGTTCTTGATGACGGACATGGGTCTGCTAAATTTTTTCCTTGGACTCGAGATCAGTTAGGATGAATCAAGCATCAAATTGTCTCAAGCCAAGTATGCACGAGATCTCCTTGAGATATTTCACATGACATGCTGCAAGTCTGCCCCGACTCTTTTCTTATCAAGATTCAGACTTGAGGATGATGGAGACTCCACTAGCTGACAACACACTATAAATACAACTAGTGGGGAGATTTTTGTATTTCACACACTCCATACCAGACCTCTCCCATGCAGTTGGAGCAGTCTCTAGGTTCATGTAGGAGTTGTATGAGCTACATTGGAAGGATACAAAGTGTATCATTTGATATGTACACGGCACCATCACCTTTTGGATTCACTATGCAACATAATCTATATTGGACCTCATCAAGTTCATTGATTTTGACTGGGTTGGCAATAACATTGATCACAAGTCCACATATGGTTACTCACTCAGTCTTGGTTTCGGGCCTATCCATTGGTCGAGCAAGAAGCAAGTTGTTATTTGTCTATCTTTAGTCGAGGTAGAGTACATAGGGATAGTTAGCATAACCATTCAGGCTATGTGACTACAACATTTTCTCATTGAGTTGGGCATTTAGTTTCATTAATTGATCATCATCTGGTGTGACAACCAGAGCACTCTAAAATTCTGCAGAGATCCAGTTCAGAGGTAGCAGATGAAGCACATCGAGATCCACATGCACTACAACTAGGACTTAGTACATGAGGGGATCATCAACCAACAATTATGTCCTTCAGCAGAATAGACTGCAAAAATCTTCACCAAGACCTTCATCGAGCAGAGGTTCCATTCTCTACGTAGTTGTTTTGGAGTGAGGGACACAATTGCCTAACAACTGTCAATTATTCTTTTTACATACATTGTACTTTAAGGGGGGGGTTTCCCATGAGGTTTTCCCATGAGTTTTTCCCTCTTTCCTCATTTATTTTAGTAAATCTTTTGTATTTGGGTACCTAACATGGCCTCGTTGCCGGGACCCATTCTTTATTTTCACCATAGTGATGTTTAGACACACCTAGGATTTATTTTTCATAAGGTTTTCCCTATGTTTATTAGTCATTGTTCAGTCTCCTATAGTTTAGGTAGAATATTCCTCTAGGAGAATATTCTCTTTAGTTCACACTTCAGTTTGATCAGTTGAGTGGAGTCTAGATGCCACAATGGGATTATCATCATGCAACATTGGGATCATCACCAGCTAATGTGCATTGTCCTTAGGATCATCACCAAACTATTGCATTACTCATTATTCCCCAATGTCCTCCTCATTTCACTCTATTTTAGTCAGCTAACTGAAGACTGAGAGACTAGTTAACTTAAACTAGGTGGCAGTTCACTCCCGTAACTGCCCAAGAGATTGTACTAGGTGGCAGTTTACTCTTGTAACTATTGGTGTGTGTCCAAATCACTCTATATCACCACTATGGTGCATTGTCTTCTCCTGCAGTGTGTATTAGTTGAGCTATATAGAGTATATCATGTGTAAATTATCATTCATTCATTTGGTTAATGACAATTCTTCCATTCTTTCTGTCCTGCTTCTCCTTTCTCATATTTTCTCTGCAAATTGTGTATGTCATTTGCTAGCTAGATCTGTTATGTGTAGGTTCAACACATTTACAAGAAGATTATGAGAAAATTCCATAGATGCATGGAATTTTTTCTTTCTAAAGGGGGGTCATGTTCTTATGGTGATGAGAGCATAGAAAATATTGAGGTGCCCTTGAGGTACAAACATATACTAAAACGATGGGTACCCAATAATATTCCTCAAATAAACACTGATTTTTGTGTCAAATAAAGGATATACCACATTGCTCCATCCTCATTACATGGTTTGGGGATATTTTCCATGGATGGCATAAAGGTCTGTTACGACGGATTAACTGAATTGATGGAGTATGTGGGACCCTGTTACATCTACAAAGATTAGATATGGCTAGTCCAATATACAAAAAGTATGTGAAGATATGGCATGGCTACAAATTATATATAGCTAAAAGACAATGATCAAAATAAACGAGAATCTATGTATATTGACAGAAGGCCAAAAGCAATGGGGAATATTGCAGGGTTTGTAAACAGTACACAACCAATGACCACAAATAAGCAATCCAATTGCATATTTGAGGGGCGTGAAGGAAACCATGTATTTGTATGTGAAATAAAATCAATAGCTGTAGGGTAAGAGTTTTTGATTGATTACAATTTGAATTGAGTAGATATAGATGTTGTTATTAGGGGGGTAGTACATATACCATTTTACCCAACTTGTAAGCAATGACTCTTATATTTTATGATTATCATTTACTGTAATATATTGTCATACATTTTGTAAGTTAAGGAAACATTTTAATACATCATGGTTCTTATATTATGGCAGGGTGATCAGGGTCAAAGGGCATCAGCCCTTTCTTGTGTCTCAATTAGAATTAACAAAAAAATGTTCAATAACTTTCATGAAAAGTAGACCAAATCAAAATTCCTAACACCTTTCCATAATGATATCCCATGAGATCCCATGAAACATTGTATAATTTAAATGTAAAATCATATAGACTCAAGGGTTTTGTTGGCCATATTTAACAAGGCATCATAAAAATCATCCAGTGTTAATGACTAATCGCACGAACCTAGAAGTTTCTAACAACCTAAATTCTAAAATACACAATGTCCACACCAATCACTCCTTATGTTCTTTAGTCACTCTTTACTTTGATGCTTTTATCATGCTATGTTTTTGTCCCATGATTATTCATGAACTAACTTTATTTCCCATACATTTGAATTTCTTCTATATTTTCTAATTCTTATATTCACATTGCATTGTTGGAAACACCATTGTCCTAGGGTGACAGGGGGAGGCAATAGTCTTAGAGCAGTCCAAAAATTATATAGAAAAAGTGATTATTGATGAAGAATTTTTTCCCTCCACCAAGCGAGTGCAAGCAATAAGGAAGCTTGTGAGAAAATCAAACATCGGACTCGCTTCTTTGATTCAAATTTGGTCGCGGACACAGGGGATAAATGAAATAATTAAAGCCTTGATGGAAAAAATTTATCACTATGGGGTAAGAAATATATTTAATTATCCCATTTGTTTATTTTGGATTTAATTTGTATACTCTTACAAGTCCTTTATAAAAAACTATTTATTTTTACAAGAGTTTTTGCAAGATTTTGATCCTCAAGATGTGCCTACGGAGGTCGGTGTTTGTACCTGTGTCATTGCTACACCAGAACAACATCATACAGGTACACCCCCTAGGGTCAATGTCGATGTCGCTACTACACCATTCACTTATACCGGTACACCCCCCAGGGTCAATGCCGGTACTACACCCGGCCTTGACTAGCACATGCCAAAATGTGCACAGGATGTTGTGGATGCAGAACGTGGTATTGCACATTTTGAACCATGTTTTCCTGGATCTTCCCATGTCACTAGCATGGGAACACTACCGGTTACGTTTTTGGTAAATGATGAGCTCATCCCTATGAAAATACAAAATCTTTCGGTTATTTAAGATGTGATTTAATTATTATGTACAATCTAATTGAAATTTACGTATAATGTGCGATTATTTTAAATTAACAATAATATCATTTTGTAGGAAATGATACATTTTGTAAATGCATGAATGAACTAAACTTGGATATCCTTGGGCCCACCATATACATAAGATGTAATTCCCTAAGTTCCAAGTTAAAAGATGAACTCATTAACAATTTAGTTGGCATGTGTGGTGAGGGTTCCTTCAATAAATATGGAGTCTCCTCAAAAGAAGATGCATATTTAAAATATATATGGGACCAATATAGGGTTCATCTGCAAAAGAACCCTAAGTATGAGCATCCTCCAATGATTCCTGAGAGGCAGTGGAAGGCCCTACAGGAAGATGCAAAGGAAAAGATTCTCTGAAAAGAAGGAAAGACACCACCTGGCTTAGGAAGGTATGTGACACTTCTAATAATGTAATTATGATGCTTTATCATCATTGCGACATCTAATTATGTATTTGAAACTTTTCAATATGGGCACCTAAACACATCCAAAACCACCAAGGCCAGAATAGAAAAACATGGACAACACAAAATTGGCCTCGGTGGTTACTCGAAATTGGTTGTATGGATTGTAAGTATAAAAAAATCAATTGCATCCAAATAATATATTGTTTACAATTTTAATTTGATTGCACAAAAGAAGAAAAAATCATGTTCTTATGAAAAATTGCAAGACTTGGAGTTCAAACAAGCTACAACAGAGAAAGACCTCAATATTTCTTTCAAGAACAACTTTCAAGCCATGGTTGAATGCAGAAAGAGCTTGGGGGAAATACAACCTTCCGACACTCAAATTGACACACATGTAAATAAAATCAATGAAGATTATTTATAATTTATTACTTGTACAATCTATTGATTATTATTTTCGGCCATAAAGTAATTTGTTTGTTTGTTTTAAGAAAGCAACCAATGAAGAAACAAGTGCCCCCACTAGCAGAACACATCCTAGTGACGGTGGAGTGCCACCCAATGAAGGTAGTGTGCAACTCAGTACTGGAGGTATTTCATGTGCTATCAAAAATGTAGTATGGATTAAAATTAAAAATATTTAATGGCAAATGGTGTACTAATTATAACATTTCTTGTTTCAACTCTAGAGCATGTAGAGGATGAGGCTAGACAAGAAGAGGAACATATGGTTGCATTTAAAACTACTCTGCATGTCTCTGCTACTCAAACAAGTAAAGAACACTCTAATGCTCTTTTTATTAACAAAATACTTGTAATAATAATAACAAAAAAAATATCAATTTAACATTTATTTCTTATTGCAGTTGATGATCCGCATCCCCCGTTGCAACAACCTTGATGTCGTGTGATGCAGGAGCATCTCCCATATCAAGCGAGCCAACACGGAGACAATCGGACAGCTGGACAAGCGACAACACAAATTTTAAATTTCTTTGGAAGTTGTTGCGCGATCTTAAGTGAGTCATTAAGATAAAGCACACTTGTATATTGTAATCGGACCTTGAGCCTTTAGCTCTCGTCCTTATTAGGTAGAGGCATTTAAGATAGTTAATGAAGGTAGATATAATTTTAATTCTAGATTAGACTGATTGAGAGCACAAGATGGAAACGAGATATAGACATCCTCAATGTGCATTGCAACATTATCCAGGAAGAACAAGAGCAAGCAAAGAGCTGTGTAAGAACACCCATGTACTGATATTTGAATTAATAGAAAGAGATTGATTCGAATTCATGGTTTTGTGTTTTTCTCTATATATTGATGTTGAAGGATATGCTTATGAATGTTTGCTTCCTGTTATATATTTTCTTTGATATGCTGTGTATATGATTTCATGTTTGAATTGACGTTTGAGAGGAAGAAGGAATGAGTTTCAATTGTTTCTCTATCTGAGCCAGAGATTCCTGCAAGGAGTGCAGTTGAAGTGTCCGTAGGAGTGCATTGACAGAGGGATTAGGTAGTTTAGCTTTTGTTCTCATTCACCCACAAGTGCAGTTGGGCAAAGGAGCAGTGTAAGGAGTGTGCAGGCCGAGTGAAGTTCAAGGGTGCGAAGCTGAGCGAGAATTGAAGGACTGCTGCTGCAGGTGTGCGCAGAGTCGAGGGATTTCAACACTTAGGCGTGTTTGAAGGTTGCCACAAGGAGTGCGAGAAAGAGGTTTCTTTCTGAGAACTCGAAATTGTGGTAAATCTCAGGAGGTATAGGACCTTCTAGTAATCACCAAGTGAAGCGCAGGGAGTTTGTGCCGTGGAGGGTTCAAGCAGGCGTCGCAAGGTTGCGTGCAGGTGGACAATTTCCATGGAGGAACACTTAGTCATTTCGCAATTTTCATCAAGGAAGGATGGACGGTCAGCATTCTCCGAGGAGGATTCGTGACGTTCTGTGGACTGTTAGATCTAAAGGAGGTGCAGGGAAGATACGACGACGTATTTTCTAAAGGTTCAAAGCTTAGGAGGGGCAGAGCTGTTGATCCAAGCCACGAGGGTCATTATATCTACATGTATATCGTGTATCGGGGTTTCGTGGATTGAAACTCCAAAACATTTCAATAGGAATCGCGAAATCATGATATGTGATATCCCAATAGCTAAAGGATAGCGTGGGCCACAATGGAGTTAGTGGAGGATAGGTTGCACGAGCTATCGGAGTTTCGTGGCGAGAAGTCCTGAAATATTGACATTAGGATTCGCAATCCCGCGAAGTCCAAAGTCCTGAAGAGATAAGGGATCGTTGAAAAGTCAAAGCAGTGAGCTCATCGAAGTTTCGACATATCGTGAGTCGGGAGTCGGTAAAGTAAATTGCTTGATATCGCGAGTGGTGAAATCGTGATAGGAGGAGTCTCGACAGGAAAAGGAGGGGTCAATGTTGACTTGCATTGGGGTTCGGGGATTCGAAACACCAGTGCTCGACCATTGACCTCGCGATACCGCGCAGTCTGATTCCCCAATAAGTAAAGAGGGGGATCGTGCGAAGAGTTATGTGGGTGTAGATTTACCGATAGGAAAATAGAAGGACCAATTAGTGTTCTTCATGCCGAGGAAAGAGAAGATCCTGCGAGCGGGCATGCAAACGATTGCGTTCCTACACCATCGTGCATACATGACTAGGTCATCAATCAGACATGCATAGGCTAGAACAATTGAAGGGGAAGAAGGAACTAGCAACATCCTTTCTAAATTCATTTCAAAAATAAAGAAACCGAAAAAGAAATGATTGTACTAGTTATATAATTAGAAACAACATGTACCATACTGTGAAAACATATTTTTGATGATAAAATATATTGAGATGAAGTATTTTGTGTTTATGATTAATGAATGAATGAATGTTATATGTTAATGAATGATTTCTATATGTTTCTTTATGCACAAAACCACATATGTTTCTTTATGAAATTGTTGTTTTGCTAGTGTCTATGCATGAATCTTAATGTGTTGCTTTCAACTATTTTCTAGTATATAGATTGGGTACTAGGGAATTGAGAGAGATGTGAGGGGGGGAGGAGTGGCCATAATAAATTCCACCTTCACATGGTTGTCCATGTTTAGTAGAGAATAAATTAGGATTTGGATAATCTTGCACCAAACCTCCTTCTATTCAACAGAGCAACAACAAAGTCAATGTTGACTTTGCTATTGCTCCATTAAATCGAGAGATGTTTTCTCCAAGATTAGACCACTCCAATAAATTATTCTTGAAACCAAGAGGAGTTCATTCAACTATCCATGCACTCAAGTCTTTTTAATTATTATTTATCCATAAAAATGTTTGTTAATTTATTTTATTATTTTGTTGATTCTTTAAGTGTTGGTTAAATTAGTAGAACAACTTCTGGAGGAGATCTATTAGAGCAGCGTTAAATGAAAGTCATACAAGGAAAACCATCGAATATCCAAGTATTTGAGTTGTTATTTCATTTCTAATTGCAATTGATTTGTATGATTGACATGATGATTTATATTATGATTTTGGTTCTTCCCACTCACATAGATGAAAAATTGATGTCTTATCCTCAAGCTCTTGCTCCTCCAAAGAGGTAGAATTCCCATTCCCTTTGTCTACTATAGGGTCCACCTCCTAATGTGCACTTAAGTGATGGGATGATATTGAGTTATATCTATTTAGGTGTAATGCTCATGCTTCAATTTATGTATGTCTTGTATAGTGATTATGCTAAGATGTTTTAATGTTGATAATTTTGTGGTATGCTTCATTTATGATTACTGATGACTTTGATGATTATTTAAGGTTGCTATGGATACCTTGCAAAAACACATGCAAATGTTAGTGTGCAAGAAAATGTGTCAATTCCTATTTTAAAGTTACATTTCAATGTTTAAAGTATTCAAGGTATAAGGTATTTCAACATTTACACTTAATGGAGGATGAAACATATGACCTTGAGTCCTAGCCTCACCTCAAACTAGAACAAAATGGTAATCATGCTAACTATATACGTGGAAATTATATACTTGGAAATTTTAGAATGTGGTTCATATCTTTTGAAAATACTTGGGAGTTTGTTTACATACTTGGAAAGTACTTGTTTTCATAGTTCATGTTCTTGGCAATTATTTGTGGCATGGTTCAAGCACATGGAAAATATGTGGATATGATAGTTGGAGTTTGCAAAAGAGTTTGGTAATTAATAGTGGGAAACAAATGTGCCCCAACACTTTTCCATACACCATATTTGAATTTGGAGTTAATATCAATTGTTTTCATGGATTGGCGTGAAAGGATTGTAATAAAAACATTGTCCACAAATTTTCCAACATGCCTAAGGAATTGCATACATTAAATATACGATGTTGGCATACATGCCATTCATATATTTAGGCCATAATGCATGCTTAAATATTTGAAAAGTGCAGATTTGGTTTATGGTGACTGCTACAGAGTATATTTAGCCATCAAATTTATGATATATGTGCATAATCTTGGAAGGTTGAAGTAGTCTCATCCACCACTCCTTTACTATATACATAGGCATGCACATAGAGTGAGCTACAACCTTGTATAAAAATGGTTAAGTGAATTCTGCTCAAAAATCCTTTTGGAATGAAGCCACAATTGCCTAATATAATAATGGGAAAAATCAAGAGTTGGTTGGGTTGCTTATATTTGATAGAGGTGGACAATAGTCCTATAGCTTATTTGGTTGATCCAACAAACCTTGTTTTTATCTCTTACCTATAATGTACTTACACATTGATGAATGGGGTCATTATTGCTTGGATGGTGTGGAGTTAGAGAATATCCTTCTTGTTGTTGGGTGTGTGTGCTCATATATATATATATATCTGCTTGGCTGCCCCGAATCAATGGGTTGTCCAAACTCAGCATGGCATACCCAAATGTATGGTCATAGGTCCATGGTTTTAAGTAATAATGATGGTATTGTTTTTGTGCGTATTTGTTCAAATGGTATATGTTGAAGGTTTGCACACTTATGCATTGAGAACTATTGTGTTTGAGGACAATAGAATGATGCCATGATTTCAATTTGATGTTGTTTTCTATCGAAAGGCTCACTATAAATCCATTTGGATTATCAATCCAGGGTTAAAATTCCCCAAGAGTCTTATCTATCTCCCCTGTGTTCCATTAACAAGTGTCACATGAGGCTACAAAAGTCTTGATGTATTTTTTCATGCCTTCCCAAAATAAAAAGTGCTTAACATGTTCATAGGTGTTGTGAATGCTAGAGTTTCTTGTGGTAGGAGATGAATGTAACTCCTCCAACACCCTGTTAAGCCCTAATATTGGCTCATTACCCCTTAATTGGGGCATATTAGATTAGTAATGCTATTTTATTTATGTCGGCTTTAGGCCATTATTTGTAATTTATATTAGTAATGTTA
>JZKD02S2119035.1:306907-334842 GCA_000966675.3 Picea glauca
TATATATAGAGAGAGAGAGAGAGAGAGAGAGAGAGAGAGAGAGAGAGAGAGAGAGAGGGTACAATTATGATGATAACATTAGAAATGTAATAATTCAATATGTAGGAATTAGTAAGGGGTTTTCTATATAACATGGGGCTTTTTCTAGGGCTTAACATGCCACTTCCCTTCAAACAAGTGTTGTCCTAAAAAAGTGACTAACCAAAGGTACTTCTGCACGAAGAAATCATCTTCACATGTCACCTCTTTCACTAGTAGGTTCTTCCATTTGACGAGGTACTCTGCAATTGCTCTATCTCTCAGCTGCTTAATTCTTGTTTCAAGGATTGTTTTTGGCTCTAGTATGATTTTCTATTCTTCACTGATCTATGGTAATTTTTTTTGGATTGGTATCTTGTTTCGTATGAACTTCTTTAAGAAAGAAACATGGAATACTTGATGTACATGTGAATATGGAGGAAACTCCAATTTGTAATCCATACTTCCAATCCTTTGCAAAACCTTATAGGGGCCATAATATTTGGGTGCTAATTTATTGTCCTTCTTTTTTTTCTTGAGGGACATCTGTTTGTATGGTTGTGTCCTTAGAAATACCTAATCCCCCACTTCAAATTCCCTTTCACTGATATTTTGATCTACTTGTTGTTTCATCCTATTTTGTGTCATAACTAAATGGTTCTTTAATAGTTTGAGGACCTCTTGTTGGTTACCTATGTGGTCCTTCACTGATTGAACCTTTGTATTCCCTTTTAAGGTTGATATAATGGATGGAGGATGATATACATAAAGTGTCATAAATGGGGAAATTTTTGATGAAGTATGCAAGGATGTGTTGTTTATTCACCCATTGTGTTTGTTTATTGGATGCAAAGCAATGAAGATATCCTTCTAGACATTTATTCGAAATCTTATTTTTCCCATCATATTGAGCATGGTAATGTAACATCCCGCTCTACTAGCCCACTTTTATTGACATATTCTTTGAGGACACTTGCGTTCAAGTGATTCAGTTATGGTATATTATGATTTCATTTCATTTATGGGTTATATATGATGATGATGATGTGTTCTAACTTATTGTTATACACACACACACGCACACACACACACACACACACACACACACACACATATATATATATATATATTGAAAGATGTTATTGACGAGTTTTCATGAGTGTGCAGGACACATGAAAAGCTATGGATGATGATGGCATCAATGAACTTCCTTGGACTCCAGATTGAGTCAGTGAGTGGATTGTATTTGTTTGAGTATTTCATTTTACGCACATGTGACATATGATTGATTACAATATGATTTATGTATATGGATTATTGACAATATTTTTGTCAATAGATGCAGGCTTGATGATGCTTTCTAATATGACTCACATAAGGAGTAAAGGGTGTTGGAGTTACTTAACACACACATAGGATTACTTTTTCCTAAGTTTTTTCCTTTTTTATTAGTTATAATTAGTCATCATCCAGTATCCTATATTTTAGGGGAGAATATTCCACCTAGAGAATATTCTCTTTTAGTTGACACTTCAGTTTGACTAGTTGAGTTGAGTTTAGATGTTGCATTGGTTTTGTCACTGTGAAAAATTGGGGTCATCACCATGATAATGTGTGCTTTCCTTGGGATCATCACCATACTGATGCATTACCATTGATTCCCTGAGTTAACTCCTCACTACTCTCTGTCCTATCAATTAACTGGAGACTAGTTGACTAGTTAACTCAACTAGGTGGCAGTTCAATCCCGTAACAGCCCGAGAGACTAGAATAGGTGGAAGTTCACTCCCATAACTATTGGTGTGTGTCCATATCACTCTATAAAACCACTATGGATCATTGGTTCTCCTCTAGTGTGCACTCATTGAGTTATACATAGTATATCATGTGTAAATTATTCATTAATCACAACAGTTAATGAGAATTCTCCTTTTCTCTCTGCAAATGTGTGTATCATTGTTTAGCGAGATATATTTTTTGTAGGTTCAACAAATTTACATGGTATTATAGACAATAGTCTGGTAAGCAAATTCTACACTAAATTATGTTTTGCAGGTACTGAAGATTGAAGAACGCAGAAAATATGGATTATTCACCAACAATACTTCTCACGCCTCATAACTATTTGGAGTGGAAGCTGAAAATTCTGTTTCTTCTTAGATGCAGAGGCTTGTACCAAATAACTATGGCAATGGAAGTAGAGCCTGATTCCACCGATGAGAAAAACAATTTTCTCAATAGACAAGATATGGCCATAGAACATATCCTCTGGTTTATTTCTCCTGAAATTCTCCATCAAGTATATGATGAATCACAAGAATCAACTCCAAATGAATTATGGATGAGATTGGAGGTTCTATTCAAGAATAAAGAAGATTGTGAAGATTTCATGCAGGAGGTTGAACAGATAGAGCCAAAAGAGAAGCCATCAGAAGATCAAACCTCTTATTATTAAGAGTCTTATACAAAAGTATTTGCAAAAATTTGTATCCCATTAATTGAAGATGATGTCTACTCCATTTCATATTTGTTTTCTGAATTTCATGTGGAATATATATGGCATGCATCTCAAGAGTCACATGCAGACACTTTTGCATGCACCATGCATGCATCTTAGGAGATAAAAAGGGAGACACACACATCAAACTCAATTTTGATATTTTATGAAAAAAAAATTTAGAAAAAAATTGGATATTTGAATTTCTCTCGGGAAAATATCCAATTTCAAAAAACAAATCGTCTAAAATGGAGTCCGGGAAGTGAAGTTATGATCATTTTAAAATAAAAAAAAATTCAACATTTTTCTAGAAACGGTTGCACAGTTTTCAAAATTTCATCCAAACTTTAATTGGATATTCTTCATTGCAAGAAGAGAAAGTGGATATGTGTGGACATCTTAGTGGTGCATATATTTCATCATATCTGTGCAAACATCTACATCTTCAACAAATTATTCAATGAGAACAAACTTGCACATGTGCAAGGTCTTCTTGGAGTGAAAGACATGGTTTCTTAGCAACTATTCTTTTGTTCCTTCTCATTTTTTTTATACATTGTAACTTGAGAGGGAGTTTTTCCCATGAGGTTTTCCCTCTTTCCTCATTTTTTTCAATTTTTATTCTTATATGCATTGTACAATGGGTACCTAACATGGCCTTTGTTGTCAAGACCCATTCATCATGTACACCCTAGTAGTGGTCAAGAGGGGTGTTGGAGATATTACACACTCACATATAATTATTTTCCTAATTTTTACTGTCCAATGTTGAGAACGATTCCTTAGATGAGAATATTATATCTAGAGAATATTTCCCTACAAAATAGGACATTCCTCTTCAGTTTAGATTCAATTACACTCAGTTAGACTAGTGGAAGTCACTCATGCATGGAAACCTCGGTTTTATCACCATGATTTACATGTATCTCTCTCACTTCCACACATGTGTCTCATCAACTAATGATTGCATGGATCAGTTAACTAGGACTAGGTGGCAGTTCACTCCAGTGTCTGTCATTGAGTGTCTAGATCTCTCTAGATTACTACTATGGCATATTAGTTACTCATGTAGCCTATATCTATTGTAAACTATTCACTCTTTGAGTGTGGAATACGATTAATGATAATTATTCTATTCTTTCTCTGTTGCTTCTTCTTTCTCAATTTCTCTCTGCATATATGTGTATTATTTTCTAGCTAGATCTATTCTATGCAAGTTCAACACAAAGGGCCATGCACAAAAAACAAACATTTGAGGAAGAGGTGTGGCAACGTCCCTGTCGAAACCTACTAGCACTCCTGTTGTGGTATGAACTGTAGGTTAATGATTAGCTAGTTCAAGAGGTCCACGATGTTGTGAGGGTGGACTGAGATAGTCGCTCAAGAAGATTTATAAGTGGCGCAAAACAAGGTAGAGTCCTTTTTCCTTAGAATCCCTTAATCTCTCACAAGGTCAATTGAGTGGAGTGTTGAGTCCAAGGGTTGGATAAACTTCCAAAACTAGTCAAAGGAAAGTGACACCCCTCGAAGGTGCATCTTGAAGGGCACGTCGCATAATTAAAAACTCGAGTCAGTAAATATAGGTGGCCTAAAAAATATTGAAATGATTAGCCCTTGTTAGAATAAAATAATTAATTAAACAATAAATTATTAATTATAAATCCTAACAAAAGTAGAAGTCTAAGTCTAAATTTAAATAAAGCACAAAATGAATTCTGACATAAGTTAAAAGATTTCAGAATAATAAAACTCTAGGAAAAAGGGCAATAAAATTTCAAAGGTTGGATAAAATGCACATGTGTGCATGAAATTAATAAAATGGATTTTAAAAATAGAGGAAATAATAATATGAGAGAATAAGAGTACACATAGAATAAAATATTGAGTCAACCTACCACTAGCCTAACTAGAAAAAGACTCCTAATCCAACTCTAACTAATATCTAGTTGTGAGACACTTATTAAATGAAAATTTGGGGAACAAAGGGACAACTAAGAGAAAATATATGAACACATTGGGGAATGTGAGGGAAATTGTCTTTTTAAGTAAAATAAAAATGGTAATTACTTGTGCAACTTGGGGAGAGTGTGACAAGTGTGTGGGTGAATAATTCAAATTAAATTAATTAAAAAGATAATTAATTGTGCATGAGGACATGTGTCATTGGGGATTTTTATATAAAACAAATGTGGTAGAAGGGAAAAGATATCATTACTCTTGGTAATGTTATGCTGCCAAAATTTTGTGGAATGTGTTTTACTTGTGAGAGTTAGGATACCAAGCTTGAAGAAAAAATGGAAGAACTTCCTTGCGAGACAAGCCTTGGAGCTATTGTTTGTTGGTTTATTGTGTGTGGCCCCTTTGCGGTTCGGGGGGATAATGGGGAAGAAGATTACCCCTAGCATTGGCTAGAAGGTACCGATGAAGTTTCAATGATTAGCAAGAAGGAGAACAGAAGGAGAACAAGTCTTTGAAGGACATCGTGAACTCTGCGTCTTCTTGGTTCTAGTATTTTATTTTTGGAAATTTTATTGTAGTATAAGTAAATTGTAAATTAGAATTTGTAAATAATTGTATAACTATTTGTAATTCTGGATTAAAATGGGTATGCTTGTTATAGAGTTATTATGTAATTTAGAAATCAAAATTTCATAGTCGACACAATTTCATTATGCAATTTTGGAATATAGAGTTTGGGAGTTTGTTGTAGAAGTATGGTGTGCTCTGGGTTTAAGTTTATATGATCGCCACCAATTTTAAAATACAACCCATAATTCGATTTTGATTAATCGTTGTCAATTATTTTAAATCTGGATTTAGAAAATTATTGGGCTATTGCATTAGATAACATCTATGAAAAAAAATTTTACATTGTCATTGTCAAGTATTAGAATTTATAGAAATTTAGAACTTAGTTTGGTTATGAAACGATCTAATTGTAAATCCAGAGTTTAGATGTTAAATTGGCCTCTGTAAAAACTTAAATTTTAATTTGAAACCAAATTATCATAATGTCATTTAACATCGGGTTGCAAATCGGATTTGAAAGTTTTTACCATCTCGAAAGTTTGAATTTAGTTGATCGTTGCATAACTAACTTGCAATTTAGAGAATTGAAATTTTCATTTAGATTGCTACATAAATTTTTTCATTATGGAGGTCTCTGTCAAGTTTTGCAAATTTCAGAAGGATTGGAATTCATAGACCATTGCTTGGATAATTTCCATTCCAGATTTTAAATTTGGTTTGGCAATTATTATAACATTCTGCTCCTGCACGCACTGAAGGAACTTATTCTTTGAGGACACTTGCTTGCAAGTGATCCGGATTATTCTACTATTGGGCATTTGATTATGAGGCGTTATGGATTGATGGATTCTTATTTTGCTGTATTGACATAGGCAGGTGATATTGACTCAATTTTGCTGAGTATGAAAGGTTTTGGACCTCGAGGATGCAGAGGCATCGATGAAACCCCTTGGACTCCAGATCGAGTCGGGGCATGGACTATTGGGGTTTGATTGTTGTATATATGGCATTTGTGCATTTGATTAGATGATATGATTATGGATATTATTTCTAAGATGATTCATTGATGATGCAGGATGATGATAGCTTGTCGACCAGACTCACATGTGGAGTAGATGGGTCACGCACAACTACCAAAGATGTTGAGGGAGATGTGTGGACAGTAGCCCTGCCACCACCTAATAACACTCCCACTGTGGCTCGAACTATAGGTTAACGATTACCTAGTTCGAGAATACCCATGATGTCGTGAGGGCAGACTGCGATAGTCGCTCATGATGATTCTAAGGGGCACACAATAAGGCAGGGGTCTTATTCCTTAGAGGCCCTTAGTCTCCCACAAGTTCACTTGGAGGAGTATTGACTCCAGGGTTTTTTTGATGTCTACCAAGTCAGTCAAGAGGTGAGTGGCACCCTTGGAGCATGGAGTGTGTTCTGAAGGGAACATCACACAAGGGAAACTGAATGAGGGGAGTGGCACCCTTGGAGCACGTAGTGTGTCTTGAGGGGCATGTCATGCAAGAAAAATGGAAAGAGGTGAGTGACACCCTTGGAGCACCTAGTGCATCCTGAAGGGAACGTCACGTTGTTAATTAATAAATGAATAAAACCAGATGGACTTAGAATGAATAATTTATAAAAAATCTTTTGGGGGGATAAAATTTAAAAAGGGGGAAAAAGGGGAAATAATTGTTTTGTTACATATGCTAATTAAAAAATTATTAATTAAAAAGAAAAAGGGGGAAAAGGTAATTTTCTACACTTTCCAAAGTGAGTTTAAATGAAAAGGGAAAGAGGGAAATTTAAAAGAATTAGGAAAGTAGGAAAAACCGAGAAACATAAGGAAAAACCAGAAAGACTAACTAGGTAAGGTATGTAGCATTTAAGAACTTTCTAAATTAAACTCAACTAGTAAATTAGTAAGGGGGAAGGTCATTAATTGGTGTAAGGGAATATGGGGACACCTAGGAGAAATTATAGGAATGGTTTTAGGTGGGTGAGGGAAATATGAGTAATTAATTAATGAATGAAATTAATTTATGGTGCAATGAAGTGGATGGGTGACACATGTACGGGGAGGATTTTTATGAATTAAATTATTGAACATTAAATTAAATGTGATTTTGGGAAAGTAAATGACCTAGAAACTCTATATAAAAGAGGGAGGAGGAGGAGGATGATGGATATCTTCTGTTATGCATAACACTACACTACATAATTTCAGACTTGACTGACTTAGCTTGTGGGAGTTGGGATACCCAGCTCAGTGAGGAGTGGTAGCTCGACCTTGCGAGGCTAGATGGGAGCTAGTTGATCTCTGGTTCAGTGTGTGTGGCCCATTTGCGGCTCGGGGGGATAAGGGGGAAGAATAGTACCCCTAGAATTGGCTGGGAGGTACCAGGGAAATCTCATCGGTCGACAAGTTGGAGCTGCACAGAGCACATGGGACAATGACTTATAGCGAACGACTTGGGATACAGTACGCTTGCTCTTATTCTGCATGGTAGATTATTATTGACTTTATGCTTTCAATTCTATACTTTTAATTGTGTAAAGAAGGTGTTGAATTAGCATTTTAAATGTGAAGTAAATTTTCCCCATAGCCTTAAGCTCACTGATTGACTTGATTCCCTTGGCTTTCGATCCTTTGATGTTGTGACTGTCCTGTTGGTTTTAATTAATTTTATGAAGATTTTATGCCTGGTATTCGTCTTCATCCCTAGTTCGTCAGTCCACACCTGAGAAGTCAGCCAGGAACCAAATTAATGGTCATCACTTCAGTGCACAACGAACTATAGATTCTAATGCCTTGTTTTTTTGTGCGTGGATGATGTGCGAAGGATGTTTGCCCAGCTGTCTACCCCTATGGATTGTTCTTGGTTGATTGAATGTCTTGCACCTTCTTGCGATTGAAAACCTCTGTGTATCATTCCTCTTCATTCTATGCGGTTCAATGACAACTTTTCTTTTTATTTTGACAACGTTTTATTCCCACTTGAATGTCAACATTGACTTATATCAAGACCACATTTTCTTTAACTCTGCATTTTACTATTTACCGATCACATTTTACAAACCACTTGACCAATATTTACCCTTGTACAGTTAGTGAGCTACCCTCTTATTGGACTTCAACCTACCATGCTTTAGACTACACATTTATTTCATTATGACACCGTTATCAGTTCTTATTCTTTTCTGCGTTATGAGTTGATTGTGCATCTGCATATTATTTTTATGGTAGCATAATTACTGTTTGAAGGGCAGTGATTCTCCTGTGCCTTGGTGGTGTTTCTTTGTGTAATGGGGAGTTTTAATTGACAACGATTTTTCCACACAATCGTTTCTCAATGGTAGCCGGCGATTTCCTAAACACTGGATAGTGATTTCTCATACCTTAAGATGACAATTCCACATGCTTAAAAGACAGTGAAACTGAATTCTCATGACAACGATTTTACTTTGTTCAATGACTGTGATTTTTAAATTCATAATTATCTGATAGTTAGGTTATGGTTTGTATGGCGGAAACCTTTATTTATTATATGACAGAGATTTAAATCTATTAGTGATTTTAAAGACAGAGAGAAGCGATCTCGTACATCTAGACCACAAGATCTTATTCTATGTATTCTGTCAACAACATTTGGGCATTTCTTACGCAGATATTTAGTAATTTTTTAGACAACGAATCTGTATTGTAGAGACCACGATTTCATATTTTAATACATAGTGATTTCACTCAATTTACCATGATTTCAGTTTTACATAGTCAGGGTGCATTTGTCTTGATTACTCAACAATGTCTTCCCAACGTTTACCATAAATGATTATCGATTAATAGCCTATTGTTGACAACCATTATTTTTTAAGTAGAAATGCTTATGGGACAACGTTTTTAAGTGAAAACAAATTCATCTGCATGGGAACGACAATGATTTGTTTAGGAAATGATTTGGTATAATAATTATGGTTCTCCTCTAGCCGTATCATGTTTAAGAAAAGAAGAAGAGAGATTTACTGTTAAACACCTTTTCCTCATGCTTGGTTGCGTACCCTATGGCTCTCACCTTGCTGTGTAAGGTTGTATTTACTCAAGATTAACCAACTGGTTAAATTGATTTTTTTTTAATTAATTTTTTTAGTTTATGATTAAGAATAGAATAACTAGGGCTCTGATTTTTGTGAGTCCGTAATGGTGGGGCTTCTCGGGCCTCTCTTCATCTGCATCCTTGAAGAAATGTTTCCTTGCAAGCATTGTCATCCTTGATTCTTGCATTCAAACTGGAATGTACCAATGCTCCAGATTTTTTGAGAGGAATTCAAAAACTTAAAAATCTATTCTCAGTCTTCAAGTAGACATTAAAGAGGTGAGGTTATTTATTAAAAGGGATTAAGTGAAACTGGTGAGTGCAAAATATGCCTAATTATCATAATCTTAAAATTGTTAGAAAAAGCAATGTAAAAGAAGTAACTATAACCTCACCAAGGCAAGAGCTCCTAAGAGTCTTTGTTAAGGAGGAAAATTAGGATGCTTAAGTGAATTTTGGATTTATGTTTTAATAATAATGATTCAAGAAGTTTCACTAATTTCCATGAGAATTCACTTATATCATTGTATGCATTAATCTGTCGAATAGTTCACCTTGTTACAAACAAATTTCATTATAGTCAAACACCAAAAACATTCATCCAATAGAGTTGTTGGTATTGAGTCATTCAATGTCCTATGGTGTAGGAAACCATTAAGGCTAGGTGTAAGGCAATTTTTTTTTACATATTGTGGACATTAATAATTGACAAGTGAATAAATTAATTTCAGATTAAAGAATAAAGACATCGAACTGAACCAATAATGATATTGGATTTTGGCAAATGAAAATCAAACCTTCATTTTTTACTAAAAGGAAAATAGTTGGCATTGAACAAAAACTTTTAACAGAACCAAAATGCTCCCTGATTTGTGTTAGCTAATGTTGATAAAACATAAAAGAAAGGGCGGGGGAATAAAATTATGAATTTCACTTGATATGTGTCACATGTGGTCGTAATGTTTGGGGCATCACAAAAGAACTTATTGTGTTGTTTGATTTTCGTAGCCATCTCGTTGACATGTTTCTTGGGGGCGTAGGTGTAGTCTTCTTGTCAGTTATCACGACTCTTAGCGTGTTGGTTTTATCTTGAGGCCCTAGTCCAGATAGGTCATGTTGCGCTAGGGTTTATTGTCGCACCTATCACCTGGGGATGGCATGATTCTCGATGAGGGTATCATGGTGTGCCCTATTGGATAGAGGCAAAAGATCACTTGGCCAGAGTCAATGCTTCCCGTGGTGGGTTTGTTGACCGTTGTAAGTTCATGTTGGCACTTGGGTTGTGATGCCTTCATGTGTTGGGTTGCATGCCATAGAGGTTCTAGTTACTGGCCGTTGAGGCTGTTGTGTCGGGTTGGGGATGTTGTCCTTAGGCTTGTAGGCATTGTCATGTTTGTGTCGAGAAGGTAGTCATTCCTTCCTTGATTCACACATCTTTCTCCCAGTTTCTCTTGTACCAGTGTGTGGAGTTGTAGTTGTCTGTTGCCTATTCAGCAGGTGTGGTGTCCATCGTCAGATGTGTTGTTAGTTGTAATTGTTGTTGTCGTCCCATTTAAAAATAAAAAAAAAAAATCACTTTTCTTCGCTTGTTGTCGTAATGGCAGGGGTCATTATGTATGGTATCAAAGTGAGTTCAACCCTGCAACTATCGATCGCCAGTCTTTCCACTACAGTAAACCCGTGAGTATTAACCCTTGCATTAATTAAAAAACTTAACATGTCCATGTGGTGATATCATTTAGAGGACGTCTCAGAGGTTCGCAATGTGGTGTCATGGAAGGAGGTGCGACACCTCCAAAATTTCCCGCACCCTCGAAGTCAAACCCTCAAGGGGAAGGGAAAGTCCTTGGGATAGATTCACTTGTTGTAAGGGATGATGAGGTTCTGACAAGGCCCTTCTAGGTAATGTCAAAGGGCCTTTATTTATTGTCGATACTGAGATGAGGCCAGGGCACCTGTACCCCTGAGGGTCCACAACACGCCCTAGCTAGTACCGTTAGGATCCACCAAGAACTCGAGAGAGTTGATTTTTCGAGTCCATGAGTGTCACAGATGGTTGTGCCCTCGAGGCACGTTTGTAGAGAAAGGCATTGTTCTTCACACTTCATGATTACGACCTCCAACATGAAGGTCCACATGGTGGTCTTTCAATTGAAGGGGAGCGCTCTTCTATGGCAGAGGATGCTCCTGCCACATTTGAACATGGTCATTGATGAAGTTTCATGGGAATTGTTCGAGGAATGGTTCTAGAGAGGTATCTTTTTGAGGAATTCCTTGAGCGTCATCTCAACGAGTTCGATGCATCGTGACAAGGCAACTACATGGTGCCCGAGTACAAGGCCCATTTTGCAGCTGCTTCGGTATTCTCCACACCAAATTACCCAGAAAATTAAGGTCAAGAAGTTTGAGTTGGCCTTATTTTTGGAATTAATCTCCTACATTGGGTACCAGGAATACTAGACCGAAGAAGGTGTGTTGGATTGTGGGGAGCCAGTTTACTAGCAGTAGTGCCCAAAGGAAAGGGTTGGAGCATCTAGATCAGCCGGACCCACTACCATCGGAGTTTTTGGCAAGGCCCATCAGGTTCATGTAGTGGTGAATAACTGCCAGGAAGAGCACCAGTTGACTGTGTTTGAGATGTCAGGTACCATCACTGATCAACCCTGTAGTATTTGATAGATCTCGGTGCTATCGAGAATTTCATTTCTGGTACAATGCTAAAAAGGATTAAGTTAAAGGTAGTCAAATAGGGTGAGTTTATCTTTGTAGAGATGGCTTTGGGAGCCAAACAAAAGGTTGGAGGAAGGGTTACAGGTTGTACCCTTAACCTGGGAGAACTTATCACCGGGGCCAACCTATATGTCACGATCTTAGGATATTATGACGTCATGATTGGTATGGACTGGTTGGAATCGCATGAGGCGATACTCAACTGTAAGATGAAATGGTTGAGCTTGGTCGATGATGAGGGACAGAGACGCGATATTGTAGGACAGAACTAGGGATTTTTCCTGACGTTCATCTCTTCCTTGTAGCCACGAAAGAGCATGTTCAAAGGATGTAATCTTTATGTGATCCTTGTGTTAAATGAGAAGGCAGTAGTGGAAGGTCTAAAACACCTTCTGGTGGTGAGAGAGTTTGTAGACATCTTTCTAGAGGAGTTATCTGGGATGCCACTAGAGAGGAAATTGGAGTTTACCATGGACCTAAAACAAGGGATTGAACCGATAGCAAGAATGCCTTATCGGATGTCGACCCCATAGTTACAGGAGTTGAGAATGCAACTGAAGGAGTTGCTGGACTTGGGACTTATACTTCCAAGTGTGTCACCTCGGGGCACACCTGTTATTTTCATATGAAGGAAGGATGGGTCGTGGAGACTCTACATTAACTACCATTAATTGAACAAGGTAACGATCAAGAATGAGTATCCATTGCCTTGGATTGATGATATGTTTGATTAGATGAAGGGTGCAATGATGTTTTCCAAAGATCGACTTGAGATTAGGGTATCACCAGTTATGAATCAAGGACGATGAAGTCCCTAATACCACCTTTAAGATGAGGTTTCATCATTACGAGTTTAATTTTTTACCCTTTGGACTAACAAACTCCCTGGGGGTATTTATGAGTTTGATGAACGGGGTGTTCTGTGAGTACTTGGACAAGTTTTTCCAATTATTCATTGACGATATTTTGATTTACTATCGGATGATGGAGGAGCATGAAGAGAACTTGCGCTTGGTACTACAGTGTCTGCGAGAGCTCACATTGTATGGGAAATTGTCCAATGCTCATTTTATCAATCAAATATTCACTACTTAGGGCATGTCATCTCCAATGAAAGTATCGTGGTAGATCCAACAAGGGTCGAGGCTATTATGGAATGGCCTACACTGAGGAATGTCCTGAAAGTGTGAAAATTGATAGGTTTAGCAAGATACTATTGATGGTTCATCGAGGGATTTTCGATGATAGGAAACACTATCATGAAATTGTAGAAGAATATCAAGAATTTTGTTTGGATCGAGAAATGCATAGAGGAATTTTCGAGGCTCAAGGAGTTGTTGACAACGACACCAATAATGAAGGTCCCTGACTTGGATGCGGACTTCTTGGTATGCCTTGAGACATCCAAGGAAGGCTGAGGCAGAGTCTTGATGCAAGACGATCGAGTGATCACTTACATTTCGAGGAAGTTGAGAAGGCATGAGGAGAACTATGCGACTCATGATTGGAAGTTTTTAGCCAATGTATATGCCTTGAAGGTTTGGAGACACTACCTTGTTGGATAAAAATTCAAATTAAAGATGGACCACTATGGACTACAACACATCTTTACGCAAATCGACCTGAATGCACGACAACGACATTGGTTGGAATTGCATAGAAAGTACGATTTTGAGATTACTTACAAAAGGAACCGTGAACTGAGTGGCAGATGTATTGAGTTGGAAACCACACATATTTTCGGTCTTGCCTCTTCACACAAATCTACATGAAAATATTCTAACTTTACAATGTGATGATGAATGGTACAAAGAGGTCAAGGATTTTATCGGACAAAACACAATGATGGTACCAAGATTTGAAGGATTTACATTGGACAACAATGGACTATTGAGGTTTAAAAATCAAATTTACGTACCATGGAATGAAGAGTTGAGGATTTTGATCCTAAACAAGGCTCACAGAGAAGTGTACATGGCCCACCCAGTAGTCATGAAGTTGAGGGCAGACCTTAAACCCTTATTCTTCTGGAAGGGAATGAAGGCAGACATAGTCAACTATGTGGCCAGATTTCTAGAATGTCAGTAGGTAAAGGCTGAACATAGACATCCAGCAGGATTACTAAAACCATGTGCTATTCTGGAATCGAAATGGGAAGTTATTTGGATGGATTTCATTGTTGGATTTCCACTGAAGGCAAGGAGATAGAACTCGAGTTTTGTGGTAGTCGACACTTGGATGAAGAGTGCTCATTTATTCTTGTGCGTACGACGTATCGGGCACCTGACATAGCTAGGTTTTTCATCAATGAGATTGTGAGGCTACATGGCGTACCTAAGAGGATTATATCCAATCGAGGATCTGTGTTTACTGGATGATTTTGAACTAGTTTCCAAGAGTCCTTGGGAACCCAACTTAACTTTAGTACTGTGTATCACTCGGAGACTGACGGGTAGACCGAACAAATGAAACAAACCATGGAAGATATGTTGCGCATGTACGTGATGTACCAACAAAAGAATTGGGAAGAATTCTTGCCACTGGTAGAATTCTCTTATAACAACAATTATCGAAGCACCATTAAGATGGAGCCTTTCGAGTTATTTATGGGTGACCGTGTTAGACGCCTTTGAGTTGGGATCAGTTTGAGGATAGGGTCCTGGTGGGATTGGAAGTAATCCAAGAAATGGAATATTAAATGTAAACTATAAGATAAAGGATTAAGGAAGCATAGGATTGACATAAGAGTTATGTCGATGCCCATTGCATCGACCGTAGTTATGATGTGGTGATCAAGTATTTTTACGGTGGAAACCGCATAAGAGTTCAAATAAGTTCAAGAGAAGGGGATCAACTATATTCTAGGTCCATGGGATCCTATGATATTGTGGAAAAGAGAGGCTTGTGGCCTAATGACTAGCCTTGCCTGATTCTTGAGGCATATGCACGATGTCTTTCACATCTCTGTTTGAGACTTTATGATTAGTGATCCTACACATGTTTTGACTTGAGCACCTTGCGGGTGTCGGATGAGGGTGTGCACATGGATGAGCCGATATGCATCCTGGAACATCACATTTGACATCTTCGATGTCAAATAGTAGATCAGGTCAAGGTGAAGTGGGACAACTATAATCCACACTCGATGACCTGGGAGGACGCATATGATATGCGCTAACAGTTTCCATTTTTGTTTGATAGATAGACTTATGTTACTATGATACATATTATTTCGGCACTTATATATTGGGAAACTTCGGGACGAAGTTTAGACGAAGAGGGGGTGTATGTAACATCCCTCTCTTGCATGCACTGAGGGAACCTTTTCTTTGAGGACTCGTGCTTGCAATTGATCCATATTATTATACTATTGGGCATTTGATTATGATTGTGAGGGGTTATGGATTGATGGCTTCTTATTTTGTTGTATTGACATAGACATTTGCTATTGACTCAGTTTTCCTGAGTGTGTAGGATTTTGGACCTTGAGGATGCAGAGGCATCAATGAAACCCCTTAGACTCCTAATCGAGTCGGGGCATAGATTATTGGGGTTTGATTGTTGTATATATGACATTTTTTCATCTGATTAGATGATATGATTATGGATATTATTTCTGACATGATTTGTTGATGATGTAGGCTAATGATATCTTGCTGACTAGACTCACATGTGGAGTAGAGGAGTCACACACGATTGCCAGAGACTTTGAGGGAGAGGTGTGGACAACAACCTTGCCACAACCTACTAACACTTCCGTTGTGGCTCGAACTGTATGTTAATGATTACCTAGTTCGAGAAGACCCATGATGCCATGAGGGTAGACTGCGACAGTCTCTCATGATGATTCTAAGGGGTGCACAATAAGGTAGGGGCCTTATTCCTTAGAGGCCCTTAGTCTCCCACAAGATCACCTGGTGGAGTATTGACTCCATGGGTTTGTTTATGTCTAACAAGTCAGTCAAGAGGCGAGTGGCACCCTTGGAGCATGGAGTGCGTACTGAAGAGCACGTTGCACAAGGGAAACATAATGAGGTGAGTGACACCCTTGGAGAACATAGTGTGTCCTGAAGGGCACGTCGCGCAAGAAAAATAGAAAGAGGTGAGTGGCACCCTTGGAGCACATAGTGCGTCCTGAAGGGCACGTCGCACAAGGGAAACAAAATGAGGCGAGTGGCACCCTTGGAGCACCTAGTGCATCCTGAAGGGAATGTCGCATTGTTAATTAATAAGTGAATAAAACTAGATGGCCTTAGAATGAATAACGTGACAAGAATTATTTAAAAACAATTTCCCCGAATAAAATGTTGCCCAACCTCAAAAATTAAAATCTAGGTAAGTGATACTTGTGATAATTTTTTTTATATTTATATAAAAATAAAAATAACAGTAATAATAATAATCACCATTAATCATGTGACGAGAAGGGGGTAAGCGATTCAATTAATTTATAAAAAATCTTTTGGGGGGATAAAATTTAAAAAGGGGGAAAAAGGGGAAATAAATGTTTTGTTACATATGCTAATTAAAAATTTATTAGTTAAAAAGAAAAAGGGGAAAAAGATAATTTTCTACACTTGCCAAATTGATTTTAAATGAAAAGGGAAAGAGGGAAATTTAAAAGAATTAGGAAAGTAGAAAAAAACGGGAAACATGAAAAGAAAGGGAAACATAAGGAAAAAGAAGAAAGACTAACTACATAAGGTATCTACCATTTAAGAACTTTCTAAATTAAACTCAACTAGTAAATTAGTAAGGGGGAAGGTCATTAATTGGTGTAAGGGAATATGGCAACACCTAGGAACGATTCTAGGAATGTTTTTAGGTGGGTGAGGGAAATAAGAGTAATTAATTAATTAATGAAATTAATTTATGGTGCAATGAAGGGGATGGGTGACACATGTACGGGGAGAATTTTTATGAATTAAATTATTGAAAATTAAATTAAATGGGATTTTGGGGAAGTAAATGACCTAGAAACTCTATATAAAGGAGGGAGGAGGAGGAGGATGGATCTCTTCTATTATGCATAATGTTACATTGTAGAATTTCAGACTTGACTGACTTAGCTTGTGGGAGTTGAGATACCCAGCTCGATGAGGAGTGGTAGCTCGGCCTTGCGAGGCGAGTTGGGAGCTAGATGATCTCTTGTTCAGTGTGCACGACCCATTTGTGGCTCAGGGGGATAAGGGGGAAGAAGAGTACCCCTAGCATTGGCTGAGAGGTACCGGTGAAGTCTCATCGGTCGGCAAGCGGGAGCTGCACGAAGCACGTGGGACAACGACTCAAAGAAGATGAATTGGGATACAATATGCTTTCTCTTATTCTGCATGGTATATTATTATTGAATTTACGCTTTCAATTCTGTACTTTTAATTGTGTAAAGAAGGTGTTGACGTAGCATTTTAAATGACAACTAAAATTTCCCCATAGCCTTAAGCTCGTTGTTTGAATTGATTCCCTTGGCTCTCGATCCTTGATATTGTGACTGTCCTGTTGGTTTTAATTGATTTTATGAAGAGTTTATGCTTGGTCTTCATCCTTATCCCTATTTCATCAGTCCATGCCTGAGAAATCATACAGGAGCCGAATCGATGATCATCACTTCAATGCACAATGACTTATAGATTCTAATGCCCATCTTTTCTGTGTGTGGATGTTGTGTGAAGGATGTTTTCCCAACTGTCTACACCTGTGGAATTTTCTTGGTTAATTGAATGTCTTGCACCTTCTTGTGATTGAAAACCTCTGTGTATCGTTCCTCTTCATTCTCTGCGATTCAAGGACAACGTTTCTTTTTATTTTGGCAATGTTTTATTCCCACTTGAATGTCAACATTGATTTATATCAGGAACATGTTTTCTTTAATTCTACATTTTACCAATTACTGATCGCATTTTACAAACCACTTGACCATGATTTACCCTTGTACAGTCAGTGAGTTACCCTCTTGTTGGACTGTAACCTTCCATTCTTTAGACTACACATTTATTTCATTATGATACTGTTATCGGTTCTTATTCTTTTATGTGTTATGATTTGATTGTGCGTTTGCATATTATTTTTATGGTAGCGTAATTACTGTGTGAAGGGCAACTATTCTCCTGTGCCTTGGTGGCGTTTCTTTGTGTAATGTGGAGTTTTATTTGACAACGTATTTTCCACACAACTATTTATCATTTGTAGTCAGCGATTGCCTAAACACTAGATAGTGATTTCTCATACCTTAAGATGACAATTCCACATGCTTAAAAGACAGTGAAACTGCATGCTGATGACAATGATTTTACTTTGTTCTATGACTGTGATTTTTAAATTCGTAATTATCTGACAGCTAGGTTATGGTTTTTATGGAAACAACCTTTATTTATTATATGACAGAGAATTAAATCTGTCAACGATTTTAAAGACATAGAGCAGAGATCTCGTACATCTAGACCGTAGGATCTTATTCTATGTATTCAGTCAACAACATTTGGGCATTTCTTACACAGAGATTTAGTAAATTTTTAGACAACGAATCAGTATTGCAGAGACCACAATTTCATCTTTTAATACACAATGATTTCACTCAATTTACCATGATTTCAGTTTTACATAGTCAAGGTGCATTCGCCTTGATTACTCAATGATGTCTACCCAACGTTTACCATAAATGATTGTTGATTAATAGCATGTTGTTGACAACCATTATTGTTTAGGTAGTAATGCTTATGGGACAATGTTTTTAAGTGAAAATGAACTCATCTGCATGGGAGCGACATTGTTTTGTTTAGACAACGATTCAGTATAATAATTATGGCTCTCCTCTTGTTGTATCATGTTAAAAAAAAGAAAGAAAAAATATTTACTGTTAAACGCCTTTCCCTCATGCTTCGTCGTGTACCCTATGGCTCTCACCTTGCTGTGTAAGGTTGTATTTACTCAAGATTAACCAATAGGTTAAATTCGATTTTTTTTTAATTAATTTTTTTAGTTTACGATTAAGAATAGAATAACTGGGGCTCTAATTTCTGTGAGTTCGTAATGGCATGGCTTCTCGGGCCTCTCTTCATCTTCATCCTTGAAGAAATGTTTCCTTGCAAGCATTGTCGTCCTTGATTCTTGCATTCAAACTGGAATGTACCAATGCTCCAGATTTTTTGAGTGGAATAAAAAAACTTAAAAATATATTATCAGTCTTCAGGTAGACGTTATAGAGGTGATGTTGTTTATTAAAAGGGATTAAGTGAAACTGGTGAGTGAAAAATCTGCCTAATTAATATAATCTTAAAATTGTTAAAAAAAGCAATGTAAAAGAAGTAACTATAACCTCACCAAGGCAAGAGCTCCTAAGAGTCTTTGTTAATGAGGAAAATTAACATACTTAAGCGAAGTTTGGATTTTTATTTTAATAATAACGATTCAAGAAGTTTCACTAATTTCCATGAGAATTCACTTATATCATTGTATGCATTAATCTGCTGAATAGTTCACCTTGTTACAAACAAATTTCATTATAATCAAACACCAAAAACACTCATCCAATAGAGTTGTTGGCATTGAGTCATTCAATGTCCTATGGTGTAGGCCGCCATTAAGGCTAGGTGTAAGGAAACACAATTTTACATAGCGTGGACATTAATAATTGACGAGCGAATAAATTAATCTTAGATTAAAGAATAAAGACATCGAACTGAACCAAGAGTGCTATTGGAGTTTTGCAGATGAAAATCAAACCTTCGTTTTTCACTAAAAGGAAAATAGTTGGCATTGAACCAAAACTTTTAATAGAACTGAAATGCTCCCTGATTTGTGTTAGCTAATGTTGATAAAACATAAAAGAATAGGGGGGAGGGGGGGAATAAAATTAAGAATTACACTTGATATGTGTCGCATGTGGTTGTAACATTTGGGGCATCACAAAATAATTATTGTGTTGTTTGATTGTCATAGTCATCTTGTTGACCTGTATCTTGGGGGCGTAGCTGTAGTCTTCCTGTCAGATATCACGACTCTTAGCGCGTTGGTTTTATCTTGAGTCCCTGGTCTAGATAGGTCATGTTGCGCCAAGGTTTATTGTTGCACCTATCACCTGGGGAAGACATGATTCATGATGAGGGTATCATGGCACACCGTATTAGATAGAGGTGAAATATCACTTGGTCGGAGTCAGTGCTTCCCACGATGGGTTTGTTGATCACTGTAAGTTCATGTTGGCACTTGGGTTGTGATGCCTTCATGCATTGGGTTGCATGCCATAAAGGTTCTAGTTACTGGTCATTGAGGCTATTGTGTCAAGTTGGGGATGTTTTCCTTAGTCTTGTAGGAGTTGTCGTGTTTGTGTCAGATGGGTAGTCATTCCTTCCTTGATTCATGCATGTTTCACCCAGTTTCTCTTGTACCAGTGTGTGGAGTCATAGTTTTCTGTTGCTTTTTCAATGGGCGTGGTGCCCACCATCAGATGTGTTGTTAGCTGTAATCATTCTTGTCATCCTGTTTAAAAAAAAAATGCACTTTTCTTCGCTTGTTATCGTAACGAAAGGGGTTGTTACAGTTATAATCATTTACAACTGAAATGGTAGCTTCTTGTACGTCGATGTTGAAATGTTTTTCAATATTAGGAATTGAAATTTGAGCGATGGAGAATTACTTTACCACTCCATACTTTATATATGGGGTCACTGCAAAGGTGAAATCTTGATTCTTGCAATTTTGACAAACCGGAATTTAAAATTCATGTAGTCGCTGTAAAAATTTCGTAACACTGAATATAAGTTAGTTATAGGAGAATTTCGATGTTTGTAATTTGTTGGTCGATGCAAACTAAATTAAAATTGGATATTTGGAATTCACATGGCCATAATAAAACCTTTGTGCATTTTCAAATTTTAATTCTTTTGGTCTTGTAAAAATTTATGCAAGTCCAAATTCAAAATTTCTTATGATCTTTTTAAAACTATTTACAAAACCTATAGATTGAGAATGTCATTAAAACCACTGCACAATTAAGTTGAATTTATAGCAATTAAGGATTTTAGGGGTCACTGTAAAGTTATTGACAGTTCCAGAATTTTAGAAATTCTCTCGGTTATTGTAAACTTATTTTCACTTATGGAATTTCAAAATTGTTGGGTCACTGATAAAATATTGTCAATACGAATTTAGAAATTGTAATTACATGTCAATCAAGCTTTGATTTCTATTTAACTATGAAAATGGTAGTTGGATTGATTAACACGAATTGGATCCAAGAATGAAAACTAGTGCGTGGAACCTACAACCAAGTGTCTTTCTCCATTCAATAGTTAGATAGCTGCAAGTGCCAATGTCAACTCAACCATGCGTGAGGTTAGATAAATGAGCACTTTTTTGTGTGTTTACTGATTGCAACTACTAATTAATTTTTAACAAGGATAAAAGAATTTGAAAGTAATTACATTAAATCCTAGATTGCAATAAATTTCCTTAGTAGATAGACTATTAAACTACACATAGTTGAAAGTAATAATTATGTTTTCCTTATTAAAGTGACTTAATGAAGGACTTAAAAACTATACAACTTATAGGTCTTAGTGTATGGTGTACCATTAATACTAAGAATTGGAAGGAATAGAAAATATTAATGTGAAGTAAAATATTGATTGGATATAATTAATAGGTTAGAATATAGGTTGTTAACATTGTGGTATGTTTTCCCCCCGGGGGCAACTCAATTGGCAAGTGCTGTGAAAATGAAGTGTTATGAAGTTCCATGAGGTTTTGAATTCAAATCCCCTCGAATTACCCTATGTGACGCATAAGGGGCATCGTGGGCACACCTAGAGGTTATAGTGGTGGTAGTTGGATAACACGACCACGTGTAACACGAGTACGTGCCCAACTAGTTGTTGATTCCACCATACATAAAAAGAAAAAAAGAAATTAAAACATTGTGTTATGTTTTAGATGGAAATAAAAAATAAAAGAAAAGAAAGAATTGACTAGTTATTTAAATTTTGGAGATTATATGATTAAGTTTCCAATTTTAGATATAAGTAATATCTATTTTAAGGGGTTTTATTTCAAATTTCAAATAGTGATAATAGTCTCGACTATTAAATGATAATGAGTGATTGCCACATTAGTAAGGTGTTTTTGTGATAAAATTAAACTTGGTTAATGTCCTAAATTGTTGAGCTTGCAAGGTGGATTACTACAGTGATATGTTATGGTTGGATAACATGGTGATGTGCTTCACACTTCATGATTACACCTCCAACATGAAGGTCCACATGGAAGTCTTCCAACTTAAAAACAATGCTCTACTTTGGAGGAAGACACTCCTAACTCAACTAAACATGGTCGTTGAAGACGTGTCATGGGAATTGTTTGATGAGTGATTCCAGGAGAGATACATGTCGTACAAATTAATTGAGAGTCAACTTAATGAGTTCAACACCTTATGATAGGGTAGTCATATAGTTATGAAGTACGAGGATAGGTTCATGGAGCTACTTAGGTATGATCCACATCTAAACACGAAGAAGTTAAAGGTCAACAAGTTTGTTTTTTCTCTTAACTTCAACATTCATGAAAAGGTGAGGATCCTAATGCCTCAGACATTGCACGATGCAGTTCATAAGGCCCTCATAGGAGAGGAAGAAATAAATAGCGGAGGTCAGGGAATGAATCCTTCTAGATTGACTGGGAAGACGACTTCAGGAGCACAACAGCATCAGGCACCATCCAGATAGGTTTCAGGGCAGCGATATATGTCCAAAAGGACCTATTTTCTCGACACCACGATGAAAAAATCCTTAGCAAAGTACTTCTTACAAAGGACCAAAGAAACAACAAAAATGTCATCCACACAAACAAGAACATTTTAGGCCTATTCAACATAATAGAATAGGATCACATGCTGTTAGGCCAACAACTCCTACTTCGGGGACCAAGAGCATCATACTGAATATTGGATGCTAGAAATGTGGAGAGCCAGATTACCAGTGAGATTGTCCGATTGAGAATACCAGAGCAATCAGATGATCAAGATCCACTACAGTTGGATATTTCGAAAAGACCTACAGGATACATGTAGTGGTGAACAACCTCAAGGCTGAGCACTAGTCCACTATGCTTGAGACATCAGGTATGATTTTTGATCAAAATTTTAGTATCTTGATAGATCCAGTTGCTACAAAGAGATTTATTTCTAGCGTATATCTAAAGATAATTAAGGTAAAGGTAATCGAGCAGGACAGGTTCAGATAAATAAAAATCACATCTGGTGCCAAACAAAATGTTGGAGGAAAAGTTACGGATTGTAGCATTAACTTGGGATATTTTCTAATGAAGGCCAACCAATATGTCATGATATTAGGATCTTATGACATAGTTATAGGCATGGATTGGTTGGAATCGCATGATGTGATAATTAACTGTAAGGAGAAATAGTTAAGTTTGACGGATGATTTGGGACATAGTAGAGTAATCGTAGGAAGAAAACAAAGAGTGTCCTTGAGGTTTATTTCTTCCCTACAATTACAGAAGAGCATGAGCAAAGGATGCAAGTTGTATGCAATATTAGTGCTAAATAAAAAGGGTGAGGCATAAGGATTAGAAAACCTTCCTGTAGTACAAGGGTTTGCAGATGTATTTCCAGAAGAGTTTCCAGTTTTACTACCTGAAAGAGAGTTGGGGTTTATAATAGACTTGAAACCTGGAACATAATCGATTGCAAGAAATCCATACTGGATGTCGACACCAGAATTGCAGGAGTTGTTGGCCTTAGGATTGATACGTCCAAGTGTGTATCTGTGGGGTATGCCAATGATTTTTGTTAGAAAGAAGGATGGGTTGTGGAAGATTTGTATTAACTGACATCAATCGAACAAAGCTATGATAAAGAACCAATATACGTTACCAAGAATAAATTATTTATTTGATCAGATTAAGGGAGCAACGATTTTTTCGAAGATCAAATTGAGATTAGGATATCACCAGTTACAAATCAAAGAGGAATATATCCCTAAGACTGCATTTAATATGAGATTCAAATACTATGAGTTTACAGTTTTACCATTCGGATTGACGAATTCCCTGGGGGTATTCATGAGTTTGATGAATGGGGTGTTCCATGAATAAAGGGACAAGTTTGTTTAAGTACTTATTGATGACATACTGATTTATTCTCAAATGAAAGAAGATCATGATGAAAACTTAATATTTGTCCTACAGTTTCTATGAGAAGCTATCAAAATGTTCTTTCTACCAATCAAAGATTCATTACTTGGGACATATCATATATAATGAAGGTATCGATGTGGATCCAACAAAAGTAGAGGTGATTATGGAATGGCTAGCACCGAAAATCATATAATAAGTATGTAGATTTATGTGTTTAGAATAATATTACCGATGGTTCGTCGAAGGTTTTTTGAAGATAGAAAATCCAATCACGAAATTGCAGAAGAAAAACAAGAAGTTCGTATGGACTGAGAAATACGTGGAAACATTTCAAAAGATCAAAGAGTTTTTAACGACAACACCGATACTAAAGGTCCCCAACATGGACAAGGAATTCTTGGTATGCACAAATGCATCCAAGGAAGTTTTAGGAAGATTTTTGATGCAAGATGGTCGAGTGATCACTTACATTTCAAGGAAATTGAGAAAGCATGAAGAAAATTATGCAACACACAACTTGGAGTTATTAGGAATTGTATATGCCTTGAGAGTATGGAGACATTATCTGATTAGATGAAAATTTGAATTAAAGATAGATCACTATGGATTGCAACATATATTTACTCAAAGTGACTTGAATGCACTACATAGGCATTGGTTAGAAATACTTATCGAATACAACTTTGAGACTACTTACATTAAAGGAATGGTGAATAGAGTGGTAGATCTATTGAGTCTGAGACCACGCATATTCTTGGTAATACCTCTTAAGATGAATCTTCGAGAAAGGATTCTAACTTCATAGATAGACAATGACTGGTATAAAGAATTTAGGGATAATATTGGACAAAATACCATGATGGTACCAAAGTTTGAACGTTTCTCATTGGAAAATGATGGATTGTTGAGGTTTAGCAACATAATTTGTGTACCACCTAAGACATATTAAGATGTTTAATCTTGAGTGAAGTGCATCGAGAAGTGTACATGGCTCATCCGAGAGTCACGAAGATGAATAAAGAAATTAAACCTTTATTCTTCTGGAAAGGAATTGAAGCGGACATTGTTAGTTACGTGGCAAGATGTATAGAATGTCAACAGGTGAAGATTGAACATAGACATCTAGCAAGATTGTTATAACCACACACTATTCCTGAATCAAAATGGGATGTCATTTCGGTGGATTTTACTGTTGGATTTCCATTGATGGGAATGAGACACGATTCAAGTTTTTTGGTAGTTGACACTCTGACGAAGAGTACAAAATTTATTTTAGTGCATATGATGTATCAGGAGCCAAATATAGCTAGAGTATTTGTCAACGAGATTGTGATATTACATGGTGTACCAAAATGGATCATATCCAATCGAGGATTGGTGTTTAAAGGATGATTTTGGATCAGTTTCCAAGAGGCCTTGGGAACACAATTGAACTTTAGTACAACATATCACCCAGAGATAGACAGACAAACATAAAGAATGAACCAGATTTTGGAGGATATGTTGCGTGTGTATGTAATGGACCAACAAAAATGTTGGGAATACTTCTTTCCATTAGTAGAATTTTCATACAATAATAATTACCAAAGTACGATTAAGATGGCATCATTTGCGTTTCTTTACGGGCGACCATGTCATACACCATTTAGTTGGGATCAACTTGACGATAGGGTCATGGTGGGACCAGAAGTGATCCAAGAAATGGAAGAACATATGCAATCGATAAGACAAAGGACTAAAAAAGCATAACATCGACATAATAGCTATGTTGATGTGCATCACATTGACTGCAGTTATGAAGTTGGTGAAAAAGTTTTCTTGCAGGTAAAACCAAATGAGAGTTTGATCAAGTTTGGAAAAGGTGCTAAAATCTCTCCTAGGTTTGTGGGAACTTTGAAGGTTGTGGAAAGGAAAGGACACATGGATTATTGACTAGCCTTTCCTAATTCTTTTAGGCATATGAACGATGTATTTCATGTATCTATTTTACGACATTATATTAGTGATATGTCACATGTTATTGACATGATTTCTTTGTAGGTTTCAGATGAAGCTTCTCTCATGGTGCATCCAATCTGCATTTTGGACCATCACATTCGATAGCTAAGACGTCGAATATTTGATTAGGTCAAGGTATAGTGGGACAACTATAGTACACACTCGGCTACCTAGGAGGACACATGTGAGATGCGTCAACATTTTCCTTACTTGTTTGATATATTAGATATGTATATATATGTCAAATACATTTATTTACTTGCATTTATATACTGTACAAAATTCAAGACAAAGTTTAAAACAAGAGGGGGTGTATGTAACATCCTGATCTACTAATACCACTTTTATTGACATATTCTTTGAGGACACTTGCATGCAAGTGATCTGATTATGGTATATTATGATTTCATTTCAATTACGGGTTATATACGATGATGATGATTTTGTTTCGATTATGGGTGGTATATTACGATTCTGTTTTCCTGAGTGTGTAGGACACATGATAGGTTATGGATGCTGATGCCATCAATGAACTTCCTTGGACTCCATATTGAGTCAAGGAGTGGATTGTATTTTTTTGAGTCTTTCATTTTATGCACACGTAACATATGATTGATTACAATATGATTTATGTATATGGATTATTGACACTATTTTTTTCAGTGGATGCAGGCTTGATGATGCTTGCTAATCTAATTCACTTAAGGAGTAAAGGGACCATGCACACAAACCAAACATTTGAGGGAGAGGAGTGGAAGCGTCCCTGTCACAACCTACTAAAACTCCCTTTGTGGTCTGAATTGTAGGTTAATGATTACCTAGTTCAATAAGTCCACGATGTCATGAGGGAAGACTTAGAGAGTTGTGCACAAATATATCTAAGGGGAACACAATAAGGCAGAGTCCTTATTCCTTAGAATCCCTTAGTCTCTCACAAGGTTGATCGAGTGGAGTGTTGACTCCAAGGGTCAGAAAAACTTCCAAAACTAGTCAAAGAGGAGTGGCACCCTTAGAGCACAACGATGCATATTGAAGGGCACCTCACATAATTAATAAATTGAGTCAATAAATCTAGGTGGCCTAGAAAACATTGAAATTATTAGACCTTGCTAAAATAAATAAATAAATTAAAAAATAAATTATTAATTATAAATCCTAAAAAAGTCTAAGCCCAAGTATAAGAATAAGTCTAATTCTGAATTTAAATAAAGGAATATATGAATTTTGACATAAGTTAAAATATTTGAGAATAATAAAACTCAAGGAAAAAGGGGAGTAAAATTTAAAAGGTTAGATAAGATTCGCATGTGTGCATGAAATTAATAAAAATGGATTTTAAAATTAGAAGAAATGATAATATGAGAGAAGAGGAGTAAACATGGAATAGAATATTGAGTCAACCTACCACTAGCCTAACTAGAATAAGACTCCTAATCCAAATCTAACTAAGATCTAGTTAGGAGACACAATGAAAATTTGGGGAACAAAGGGACAACTAAGAGAAAAAATAGGAACACATTTGGGAATGTGAGGGAAATTGGGTTTTTAAGTAAAATAAAAATGGTAATTACTTGTGCAACTTGGGGAGAGTGTCACAAGTGTGTGGGTGAATAATCCAAATCAAATTAATTAAAAATATAATTAATTGTGCATGGGGACATGTGTCATTGGGTATTTTTCTATAAAGAAAATGTGGTAGAAGGGAAAATATCTCACTTATTCTTGGTAATGTTATGCTGCCAAAATTTTGTGGACTATGTTTTACTTTAGAGAGTTGGAATACCAAGCTTGAAGAAAGATTAAAATCTCTTCCTTGTGAGGAAAGCCTTGGAGCTATTGTTTGTTGGTTTCTTGTGTGTGGCCCCTTTGCAGCTCGGGGGGCTAAGGGGGAAGAAGAGTACCTGTAGAATTGGATGGAAGGTATG